>NW_026465589.1:0-14011 GCF_026875155.1 Cherax quadricarinatus
TGAAATTCACAGTAACGTCTGGTATTTCAAGAAAAAGAAACTAATGAAAGTCACTCCACTCCACTAAGTACCATTATAATACTGGTTAGTTGCTACTACAACACTGTATTCTGCTATTCACTGGTATCACTAGATTATATGCGAGTACACTAGCAAGCCAGGAAGATTATTAAAAACAGCTGACCTGTGGTAAGTTTCTGGCGACTTCTGGCACCTGCCTCTATAGGCTTATCACTTCATTTACAAATTCACCTGTTTTCAAATGACACTTTAGCCTTTATCATCAATATACTAGGGAGCCACTGTAGTATACACTATACACTATGTATACTCAATGCTTTCAGGGAGACTTTCTTTCCTCTGACACAAAGTTCAATTATTATTATTTTTTCACACGGGAAACAGGCCTATGATTCCCCTCTGGCAGTAAACTCTGCTAGGTAATGCACACTAATTCTCCTTTTTTGACTCAGTATATAATGTTTTCCGCCCAAGATTGGTTCCAGGCGCTAGAGGGATGTATCGTATAGGATTGATGACACAAAATAAAGTTCTAGCACGTAAGAGCGACCGTGAAAACAAGAGAAAAACCGGGACAACGAGGCACGCTGACAGTCACGCTAAGCTTAAATTCTACCTCTATCAAAGCAGGAGTCCCCATAGTATAATACACATCAAATATTTCTAGCTCTCAGATTAGATTTTAGATTTTGCCACCGAAATGGCTAGTTTATTGTGCACCCCATATCCATCCTGTGGACGGTAGCGCAAGAGCTCTCAGGACACAAACTTTGGACTATGTAAGGGAAGGTGATATTGTGTGTTAAAAACGTATTAAAAATTATGGAATTTGTTATTAAACTTTTCCTTTAATGTCATAAGTGTGGTTAAGAGTCGTCCTCCACGTCACAAACATTCCTGTCATAAGTGTGCTCGAGAGACTTCCTCCACGTCACAAACATTCCTGTCATAAGTGTGCTTGAGAGTCGTCCTCCACCACATAAACATTCAACTCTTAACAACACAGCAACTCTCCTGGAAGGTAAATTACTGTCATAACACCTGGGGTATGATGGTTAATGTGATTATAATCAAAATGAAGCACTAAACCACAAGGGCTATACAGCGCTGCAGGGCAGAGGAGGATGTGAGGGTATCGGGTAGCAAGAGGGAGAGGGATGATTAGTAGATCAAGGAGTACAGCGGGGCAGTGGATAGTGCAGGGGTAGAGGGTAGCAAGATATTGAGGTAGAAAGGGCTAAGGGAAGAGGAGTGCTAAAGGCATCATCAGAGCTTGTGGAGTTAATCAGTTGTTGTCAAAAAGTCAATGAGAGAGTCCGGATTAAAGGAGGATCCATCAGAAAGAAGAGAAGGCAAAGAAAGAGCAGCAGAGCGGAGATGACGTTGGAGATAAATTGTGTGTGCTCACTGAGTGGGCAGTCCAACAGAATGCGGCTAACAAATACTGCAACGCGACAATTCTCACATGGAGGAACAGGGCGCCTCTCCATGAGATACATGTAGTGATACTGCTCCTGTGGGGAGCAGCAGCAGGATAATACTGCACCACCTCTCGGGGCCCTTAACAACAACAACAGTTTGGTGTGTGTCATGGGCACCAACACATGGTGTGTGATTCTCTCCTCCTATATCCATATATCAGTGATGCAGATTACATGGTGAGTTTAAATATGTGGCCTGTAGTTATAACTTTCCTCTTGACATATGCAAGACATCACCATCCCTGTAGAAGCAGTTATTAGATGTACTAGTCATTATATTTTGTTGTTGCAGAAGTACTATGAAGATTCTATGTTCAATAAAGCCGAAAGGTGGCTTCCAGATACACCCGTCGCCTAAAAGACACCCAAAGCTACTCTGGGATACCGGGATCGGGACATCCCCAGGCAATCCAGATTCCACGGCAAACTACGCTACCGCCAAGAACCTCAACGGAATGGGATGGACCCCGGTGTCCTTTCCCCTACCTAGGAACTAGCGCGCCTGTGGGAGAAATCCCGAAGGCCAAAAAGAGGAAGGGCAAAAGGGAGGGGTGAGGAGGAGGAGGAGGAATGGAAAAAGGGGAGGATGGGGAGGATGGGATAGGGGAGGGGAGAATGGGGGGTAATTAGGTTCGGTCTGAGGAAGAAGACCGACAGGGCTAATTCCTCAGACCAAGAGCCTCTTCACCACGCCAAGGAGCCCCCCTTGAAGAGGTACTCAGTGGAAGATGTGCGACAAGTGATCAGAGTATGCAGAGTATGTGCAGAGTGCAAGCCAAACTTTCATCAGCCAGAGAAGACTCATCTCATAAAATCCACCCAGCCTTTCGAGAGACTGAATATAGATTTCAAAGGACCTCTACCAAGCACAAATCAGAATAGGTATTTCCTTAACATAGTAGATGAATATTCAAGGTTTCCCTTTGTGTTCCCCTGTGCAAATATGACTGCTTCAACTGTTATTAGTTATCTTTCACAGTTCTCTATTTTTTGTATGCCAGCTTATATCCATTCAGACAGGGGATCCTCGCTCATGAGTAACGAACTTCAGGAGTTTTTGGCTAGCAAAGGTATTGCCTGCAGCAGAACAACAAGCTACAACCCTCAAGGCAATGGTCAAGTGGAGCGGTTCAATGGTACTATATGGAAGGCAGTTACAATGACATAGAAGTCACGCAACCTACCTGTTCAACACTGGCAAACTGTCCTACCTGATGCTCTTCACTATTAGATCACTGCTGTGCACAGCTACTAATGCAACCCCTCATGAAAGACTCCTCAACTATACACGTCATTCCTCTACAGGAGCCTCCGTGCCCACTTGGTTATGTCATCCTGGACCCGTTCTCCTGAAGAGTCACCGTAGGATGAACAAGACGGATCCTTTAGTGGAAGAGGTAGAGCTCCTGCAAGCTAATCCACATTACGCCCACATTCGCTACCAAAATGGTGAAGAGACTACAGTATCTACAAGACATTTAGCCCCAGTTGAAATCCCCATTAGTGTGGAATCTCAAGATACACCAATAGATGTGAAAGATGCTTCGTTTTCTCCTGGAAAGCCCCTTGAGACTACCCCTATGGAAATAGAGGATTCTGCTCCAGCAGTTAGTCAAACCCCACTGGAAAATATTGAACCTGGTGAAGAGGCTCAAAGGCTACGAAGGTCGGGACGTGTACGTCGCCCACCTAACAGTTTGGGAGATTACTGTCTCTGATATTTTAGAAGGGGGAGATTGTAGTGATACTGCTCCTGTGGGGAGCAGCAGCAGGATAATACTGCACCACCTCTCGGGGCCCTTAACAACAACAACAGTTTGGTGTGTCATGGGCGCCAACACATGGTGTGTGATTCTCTCCTCCTATATCCATATATCAGTGATGCAGATTACATGGTGAGTTTAAATATGTGGCCTGTAGTTATAACTTTCCTCTTGACATATGCAAGACATCACCATCCCTGTAGAAGCAGTTATTAGATGTACTAGTCATTATATTTTGTTGTTGCAGAAGTACTATGAAGATTCTATGTTCAATAAAGCCTAGAGATAAGGCCTGTGTTTCTATCACAACAATACACATTAGTAAGACGAGTGTCACCGATGTGAAGATGGGAGAGTAGTCTCCCAACCTCGACATTGACGACATGAAGACAGCCAGTAACCTATACTCGGTTTAATAGAATGAAGCTTGCAATAAAGTTGGTAGAATTACCGACAATATGTAAAGTAAAAGGACACAAGTGCAACTAATGTGACATTTTACTGTGGCAACGTTTCGCTCTCCAGGAGCTTTATCAAGCCATTACAAACAATACATGGACACAGAGGGTATATAAAGGCTCAGAGTGAGGTGCAATATTAGTGAGGTACCATATCGATGTTCATTAGTGGTAGTAGTAGTAGTGACAAAAATAATACAATATGGTAGAGCAATTAATTCGTACGAGTAGAAGGATATAAGAGCTATTACTTGGGTAACATAAAAATAGGTTGGACAAATGTAGACTGGAAAGAGGCAGGTAGTTTCAGTGTTCACTCTCTGTAATGTGCCTTGTGTAGTATAACAGGAGAGACTATGTGATGGCAGGGTTTACTGTTTTCAGGAGGATTCTTGCTAAGACTTCGGAGATGGTGAAGCTGCCGTTGTTTTGTTTAATTGTATTCGAAACAGCGATCAGTGCTGATTCGAGACACTTGCGTCTGCGGAAATTAGTTTCTTTAATCACTAATTGGGCGTCTCTAAATTTCATGAGATGATTGGTGGAATTTTGGTGTTGTACACAGGCGTTGTTCAAGTTATCGTTCCTACATGCGTAAATGTGTTCATTGAGGTGGGTGTCGAGGGTTCTTGCTGTTTCACCTACGTAGATCTTGTCACAGCCTCCACAGGGTATAGTGTAAACTTCTGCATTGACTGGTTCGTGGTGCTTGGATTTTGTCCTGGTTAGATCCTTTATTGAAGTGCTAGAAGCGATGGCGACTCTGGTGTTAGCATGTGAAAGTACTTTTGAGACGTTTAGTGCAACCTGGCTGTTGGGAAGAATTATAACTTTGTTGGGAGTGGTGTTGATGCGTGGAGAATTAATGATCTGAAGAGCTCTTTTCTTGCAGTCTTTGATGAAAAAAGAAGGAAAATGTAACTCAGTGAATGTTTGGTGAATGTATGTACATTCCTCGTCAAGAAACTCAGGACTACAAATTCGGTATGGTCTTAGGAAAAACCCGATGATGATGCCTCTTTTGGTCTTGGTATCTTGACTGGAATAGAAGTGTGTGAGATCATTTTTATTGGTGGGTTTCCGATAAACTTGAAATCTTAGGTTGTTGTCTACTTTGTGAATGAGGACGTCGAGGAAAGGTAGCTTGTCATTTGACTCTTCTTCTAGTGTAAACTGGATCGCCGGTTCAACTGCGTTGAGCCTTGCCTGAAGATTCCGTACATCAAAGCGTTTGGGAGTTATTATGAGGACATCGTCCACGTAACGTAACCAAGTGACACTTGAAGGGATCATTAATTAATGATTCAGATCATTATTTCTCCACGCATCAACACCACTCCCAACAAAGTTATAATTCTTCCCAACAGCCAGGTTGCACTAAACGTCTCAAAAGTACTTTCACATGCTAACACCAGAGTCGCCATCGCTTCTAGCACTTCAATAAAGGATCTAACCAGGACAAAATCCAAGCACCACGAACCAGTCAATGCAGAAGTTTACACTATACCCTGTGGAGGCTGTGACAAGATCTACGTAGGTGAAACAGCAAGAACCCTCGACACCCGCCTCAATGAACACATTTACGCATGTAGGAACGATAACTTGAACAACGCCTGTGTACAACACCAAAATTCCACCAATCATCTCATGAAATTTAGAGACGCCCAATTAATAATTAAAGAAACTAATTTCCGCAGATGCAAGTGCCTCGAATCAGCACTGATCGCTGTTTCAAATACAATTAAACAAAACAATGGTAGCTTCACCATCTCCGAAGTCTTAGCAAGAATCCTCCTGAAAACAGTAAACCCTGCCATCACATAGTCTCTCCTGTTATACTACACAAGGCACATTACATTGAGTGAACACTGAAACTATCTGCCTCTTTCCAGTCTACATTTGTCCAACCTATTTTTATGTTACCCAAGTAATAGCTTTTATATCCTTCTACTCATGTACGAATTAATTGCTCTACCATATTGTATTATTTTTGTAACTACTACTACCACTAGTGAACATCGATATGGTACCTCACTAATATTGCACCTCACTCTGAGCCTTTATATACCCTCTGTGTCCATGTATTGTTTGTAATGGCTTGATAAAGCTCCTGGAGAGCGAAACGTTGCCACAATAAAATGTCACATTAGTTACACTTGTGTCCTTTTACTTTACAGAATGAAGCTTGTTATAGAGCAGATCAGACCAACGTTGTTGCTAACGGGTGCGAAGGTGGGTAGCAATTACAGCAAAATAGTCCGTGAATGGAAAACCTCTATATGAGACTGGGAGGGCATGTACTGCTGACCGTGCAGCAGTGTCTGCCTGTTCACTGCCCTGTACATCAACATGACCAGGGACCCAACAAAAAACAATATCTTTATGCTTGGTAGAGATATAGCGTAACCAAAGTTGGATACGGAGAACTAGGGGATAAGGTGTATCAAATTTTAGTATTATCTGTAAAGCACTAAGGGAGTCTGAAACAACCACAAATGACACAGGCATAGATGCAATACGGATAAGTGCTGCAAGAATGGCATACAATTCAGCAGTAAAAATGCTAGCCGTGGATAGTAAATGCCCTCGCACGACACTGTCCGGAAACGCTGCTGCGAATCTGACGCCGTCAGAAGACTTAGAGCCATCTGTGTACACTGCGATGGCATGAGAATGAGCGTGAAAGTGGTCAAGAAAAAGAGAGCGGGAAGCTACCGTAGGCAGTTGGGCTTTCGTGCAAGGTAGTGAGAAAGAAGACACGAACAGCTGGAACTTCCCAGGGGGATAGGTAAAAATGAGATGCTACATGAGCATAGAAAGGTGGTAACTGAAGGGAAAACAAGAGTGAATGTAGGCGAAGAGAAAAGGGACGAAGCAAACAGGGGCGACGAACAAATAATGTCTAATAACATCAGTGACTTCTATATAAGGAAGGATTGCGGAGATCATGAGAGCGAACATAAGTAGCAGAGGCAATGGGCATCATGGCGATCAGACAAGGATGGAATATTCGCTTCTGCATAGAGGTTCTCAACAGGTGAAGAGCGAAAAGCACCAAGGCATAAACATAATCCCTGGTGAAGGGTGGGATTAAGGCTAGAGAGAGTAGCAGGAGAGGCCACCGAATAGATCTGGTCACCATAATCAAGTTTTGATAAAATGAGGACTGAATGTAGGTGAAGGAGAATTCGACGATCAGCTACCCAGGAAAGATGAGCAAGGGTTTTAAGAAGGTTCAGCCGGCTGTGACAGGTTGCCTTCAGAGAGGTAATGTGAGTTTTCCAGGATAATCTACGGTCAAAGAGAAGGCCTAGAAACCTGACTGTATGACGTTCAGGGATACGGGAGCCATAGAGGTACAATGGATGATCAGAGATGACAGAGCATCTAGTGAAAGTAATTTGGCGAGTTTTAGCACTGGAAAATTTAAACCCATGAGTAGTGGCCCAATTGGAAACACGGTTGACCGCATGCTGGAGAGAAACTGTTATGAGGTGACAGTCAGCGCCTGCACAAGCTATAGTTAAGTCATCGCCACAGCGTGATGACCAAATATTGGATGGAAGAGGCGCCAGATCATTTACAACAAGGAGAAAAAGTGTTGTGCTCAGAACACATCGTTAGGGGACACCTTCAGCTTGGACAAAGTCCGAGGAGTGCATATTATTAACCCAAACACAGAAATGTCTGTCAGTTAAGAAGTTCTTAAGGAAGGATGGTAGATTACCTCGGAGGCCTAAGGAGTGGGCTTGGGCCAAAATATTATACTTCCAAGTTGTCTCATATGCCTTCTCAAGGTCAAAAAATATGGCAATAACCGAGTGGTTATTTGCAAAGACATTATGAACATACGTATCCAAGTGTAGTAAGGGGTCAGTGGTAGTACGGCCCTTACGAAAGCCATATTGACTAGTGGAAAGACTGTTGTGCGTCTCTAAATACCACATCAAACGTCTATTTACCAGATATTTCATCACTTTGCAAACTGCACTGGTAAGAGCAATGGGATGGTAGTGGGAGGCATCATGTCCCATAGTACCCGGTTTGTGGAAAGGGAGAACAATGGCAGATTTCCACAGCTGGGGAAGAACTCCTTGTGACCAAATAAGATTGAAGAGTTGCAAGAGGACTGCAAGGGCTGACTGATGTAAATGTTGTAACATCCGAATATGAATGTCGTCAGGCCCAGCTGCCGATGATCGGCAAGCTGAGAGTGTTGCCTCCAGTTCCTGATGTGTAAAAGGCACATTATAAGATTCTTCTTCGAGAGAAGAAAAGTCTAAGGGCGCTAACTCTCTGGCAGACTTTGAGGAAAGAAACGAGGGGCATAGATGGAGCCCCTGAGAAATACGGACCAGATTACCAATTTCAATGGCAACGTTAGTTTAGTTTAATATGTTTATTATGCACCCCATACCCATCCTGTGGGCGGTAGTCAAAATATTACAGAAGTACATAATTGGTCCAGGGGCTGGACTCCAAAATTTTGATAGCTGAGCAAGTTACAGAGGTAATGAACTCACAATTTACAAAGGTAATGAACTCACAATTTACAAGGTAATGAACTCCAGGTAGGTCTGGTCACAATCATGACAAGTTACAAAGGTATTTACAGATTACAGAGGTATGTAATGGGTCCAGGGACTGGGCCCCCAAAGTTTTGATAGCTGACAATGGCAACGTCAAGAGGGTTTGCTATATCAACACCGGCAACCCGCAGAACAGGAGCCGGGTCAGGAGAGTATTTACCACTCAGTTTACGTACTTTTTTCCAGACTGTACTCATAGAGGTGGAAACAATCTCGCCAGCAAGTGCGTTTAGCGTCACCGATGACACAGCGAGTGACCGCACGCTTCTGCTTAAAATCAAGAAGTCTCTCTGTGGTTCTATTGTACCGGTACCTGTCCCACACAGCGCATTTCAAACGTACTGCTTGAGTACAAGCAGAAGACCACCAAGGCACGTACTTCTGAGAATGCCTGCCCAAGGCTCTGCGTATAGAATGAGAAGCTGTGGTTAAAACTGAGGTCGAGAAGAGGTGTAAAGGCACGAGAAGAGGTGTAAAGGCTCATCAATGGAGGACGAAGAAGGAACCTTACTAAAAGCAGTTAGTTGTGAGTAAAGGTCTCAATTTGCTCGATCAAATTGCCAGTGTGGGCTACGAAGAGATGGTGAATATGAAGGAGAAGAATGATTGGAAAATGATCACTGTCATGCAAGTCCGGGACGACAGACCAGGTGAAGTCTAGTGCAGTGGAGGAAGAGCAGACCGAGAGATCGATGCAAGAGAGAATACGAGTACGAGGATCAAAATGGGTAAGAGTACCTGAATTTCAAACATGGAGGGGGTGAGTAGTGAGAAAAGCCTCCAACTGAATGCCACAGGAATCACAGTGAGACCCCCCCCCCAAATGGAGGAGACGAAAGAGACGGAACAGGGGGTGGATCAGTGTCCATTGATGGTTTAGTCCCTTCAATATATTCTGAGATAGCTTCAAGTGTTTCGGAAGACAAAGACATTGTAGGGGAGACAATATTGGTAACAGAGCTACAGATGTCCCTCTTAACATAATGATAAACAGATCACCTATCATAAAGCTCACAGAGGAAAAATTCTTAGGAATCCACCTTGATAATAGACTCAAATTTCGAACACATATACAATAAATTTCCAAGAAAATTTCCAAGACCGTAGGCATACTATCGAAGATACGGTACTATGTTCCACAGTCAGCCCTCCTGGCCCTATATCACTCACTGATTTACCCCTATCTCACCTATGGAATTTGGGCATGGGGCTCAACAATAATAAACCATCTCAGACCATTAATTACCCAACAAAAGGCAGCAGTCAGAATAACAAATTCCCACTACAGGCAGCACACTTCATCAATATTGAAAACTCTAAACCTACTCACCATACAAAACATCCATACTTATTATTGTACCTACTACATACATAGAACACTTAACTCAGATATAAACCCTCCCCTCAGACATCTCCTTACCAACCTCAACAGAACACATGACCATAACACAAGGCACAGATCACTCTTTGTTCCTCGTGTCCATCTCACACTATGCAAAAACTCAATGCACATAAAAGGCCCAAAAATCTGGAATTCATTACCTGTGAATATAAAAGAAACACTGTCGGTTTATAAATTCAAGTCTCTACTTAAAAATCACTTACTCACCCTCAACTAAATAAATACTGTACTGAATAATTGTATCTCATAAATGTTTAACCTGTGACCCAATCAAACTTTGTTATTTTTAATTACATTACCTAACAAGACAAGACCTTCTTTATCGGCTAAGAAAATTACGCTATGCCCAAAAAATCCACCAGTGCTTTTTGAGGGATGGAAAAATCGCAGTTAGGAAACAGCCCACTGGGAAGAGATACTTCATCTCTACAGAACATGACCTTAAAACATTCCTAAGTGAGGCTGGACTAACAGAATCAGAGTAAAGTGCAGATAATACCCATAGTCCACCGTTAGTGTTATATTGTCATAAATTTGTGCCCCCCTAAAATTCTAATACCCCAACTACTTTTGATTGTCATTGTTGTATTCAACGACCATTCTACCTCATAGTCTTAATTGTGTTTAATATCTACAGAATCTATCTCCTTTTTTACAACTTACCACATCAGTGTTCTATCTTATTTTATTATAAACTAACCATAACTTGTCTTCAATAATTCTACCTCACTTTAAAAAATACTCAATTGCCCAATTTTATTCTAAATCCCTATTATTGCCCAATTTTATTTTAAACTATATTGATCAAACTTATTGTAAACTTCTTTTATTGACCATTTTTATTCCATACTTTTTTTAAACTAGTATTTTCAACTACAACTTTTATATTATCCTGTCTACCATCTTACTAGCATATTATAACCAAGTCATTGCCATTTTATTTTTATCATTTTTTTTATTATTCTTTTGCTACCTTAATTTGTGTATTTTATCCTGTCAATTTAAATCTAATTATACTCTAATTCTTGTAAACAACTTATATAAGACCTTAGTGCAATTACAATTGAGAGTCTTGTGCCTTTATTATATTATTAGATTAATCACAGTTTTACTCTAGCTCATTCTAGCTCAATACATAGTCAATACCAAATTCACTATATTAGACAATAGTGCAATTACTAGTGAGAGACTGGTGCTATTTGTAATTTGTATTTTTATATTATTAGACTAAACCTAGTTTGTACTATAGCTCTTTAAGCTCAATACATAGTCAATACCAAATTCACTATATTAGACCATAGTGCAATTACTAGTGAGAGACAGGTGCTATTTTTAATTTGTATTTTTATATTATTAGATTAAATTCAGTTGTACTATAGCTCATTCTAACTCAATACATAGTCAATACCAAATTCACTATATTAGACCATAGTGCAATTACTAGTGAGAGACTAGTGCTATTTTTAATTTGTATTTTTATATTATTAGATTAAACCTATTGTACTATAGCTCATTCTAGCTCAAAACATAGACTCCACAAAAGTCATTATTAGACCTTAGTGCAATTACAAGTAAGAGTCTTGTTCTAATTTTTAATTTGTATTTTTATATTACTAGTTTATACCTAGTTGTACTTTATTCATTCCAGCACAACACATAGACAACATCAACTTCATTATGTGTAGTAGTGACTATACTCTACATGACCAAAATACTCTAGCTATATACTTGTCCAAACTTCCTACCACTACAGATATCAGTACTAGAACTCAACACACAACTCAGGATATAAATAACCTTAATTAAACCTAGAAGATGATTGATCACATTGACCCTGATCTAAATCTCCATAATCTGACACCCAATCAAAACCTATTGGAAAGTAACTGCCTTTATTACACAGCATCACAAGCCAGCACTATCCTAAACAATGCTAAAAGTCTATCAGTACTTAACTACAACATCAGGTCCTTAAGCAAACACTATGATGACCTCCTAGCACTCCTTGAATCACTAAAGACACCCTTCTCCTGCATTATTCTTACTGAGACCTGGCTTAAGCAGGACACAATAGATATCTACCCTCTACCAGGATACACAGCAATTCACAACTGCAGACCAAACCAAGTTGGGGGTGGTATTGCAATCTATTACTCTAACCAATTATCTTGTATTAGCACCACTTGCTTCAGTGATGAATATGGGGAATACATTTTTGCTAATTTTACTGTAAAAAACCCTTAAGACGCCTATAACAATCGGTGCCACTTACCGGATACCTCACACAAACATACCAAATTTCAGTGAGAAATTAAAGTCACTAATAACAGACAAATGAATAAGCACCACCTTCTCTTAGCTGGAGACTTCAACATCAACCTTGGCTTACTAGATGATCAGCCTGTAACTGATTTCATCAACAATATGAACAACACACTTCTCATACCAACAATAACTAAACCAACCAGGCTCACTGAGACAAGTGCAACCATAATAGACCACATATGGACCAATATACTAGCCCCCCTTAAATCAGGGATAATCACAGATAGCACTACAGACCACTACCCTAACTTCCTCCTGACAAACATTAGTAAACCACCACTTGAATACAACAAAGTCTCATTTAGACTCCATGACGAGGCCTCAGTAAGGAAGTTCACAGCTGACCTAGAGACTGTTGACTGGCCTACAGAATTCTCCAAGGCCAATGGTATTGATGACTGGACAGACATTTTTTTAACAAATTACTTAGACTATACAACAAACATTGTCCTATAAAAACAAAACACATCACAAACAAACGGCTTGGTTGCCCATGGCTAACCAGCACCATTCTGAAATCCATTGACAAGAAACACCAATATGAAAAGCAATATAGACAAGGCTTAATACACAAAGATATTCTTAAACACTATTCATCATTATTATTATTATAATCAAAAAGAAGCGCTAAGCCACAAGGACTATACAGCGCTGCAGGGCAGGAAGGAAGTGAGGGCATCAGGTGGCAAAAGGGAGATGGATGAGCAACAGGTTACGGATAACAGCGGGGCAGTGGATGGTGAAAGGGTAAAGGGCAGCAAGAGACTGAACCAGAAAGGGCTGAGGGGAGTGCGAAAAGTATCATCAGAGTTTGTGGAGTAAATCGGTCGTTGTCAAGAAGTCAATGAGAGAGTCAGGATTAAAGGAGGGTCCATCAGCAAGAAGGGAGGTAATAGAGAGAGTAGTAGAACGAAGACGACGTTGGAAGGTAAATTCTGCGTGCTCGTTGATAGAGAGGGCAGTCTAACAGAATGTGGCAATCGATACTGGAACTTGACACTGCTCACAGAGAGGAACAGGGTGCCTCTCCATGAGATACCCATGAGTAAGACGAGTGTGGCCAATGCGAAGGCGGGAGAAGAGTGGTCTCCCAACTTCGGCACTGATGACAAGAAGACGGCCAGTAACCTATGCTCGGTTTAATAGAATGAAGTTTGTTACCGAGCAGAGTTGACCAACGTTGTTGCCAACGGGTGCGAAGGTGGGTAGCTATTGCAGCAAAATAGTCCAGAAATGGAACACCTCGATAGGAAATTGGTAGGTCATATACTGCTGACCGCGCAGCAGTGTCTGCCTGTTCATTGCCCTGTACGTCGACATGACCAGGGACCCAACAAAAAACAATATCTTTATGTTTGGTAGAGATACGGCGTAGCCAAAGTTGGATACGGAGAACTAGGGGATGAGATGTATCAAATTTTCGTATACCCTGTAGAGCACTAAGGGACTCTGAGACTACTACAAATGATGACACAGGCATAGATGCAATACGAATAAGTGCTGCAAGAATGGCATACAGTTCAGCAGTAAAAATGCTAGCTGAAGATAGTAAATGCCCTCGTACGACGCTGTCCGGAAACACTGCTGCGAATCCGACGCCGTCTGAAGACTTAGAGCCATCTGTGTACCAGCGGTGGCATGAGAATGGGAGTGGAAGTGATCAAGAAAAAGAGAGCGGAAGCCACCGTAGGCAGTTGAGCTTTCGAGCAAGGGAGTGAGAAAGAACAGACCCGTAACAGCTGGAACTTCCCAGGGGGGCAGGGAAAAGTGAGATGCTACATGAACATATAAAGGTGGTAACTGAAGGGAAGACAAGAGTGAATGTAGGGGAAAAGAAAAGGGAGAGCAAACAGGGGCGGCGAACGAATAAAGAATGTCTACTAATATCGGTGACCATTCTATAAATGGAAGGATTGGGGTAGATCGTGAGAGCGTACATGTACGAAGGCAAAGGGGATCACGGCGATCAGAC
>NW_026465590.1:0-37497 GCF_026875155.1 Cherax quadricarinatus
ACCCCCCCTCTCTCTTTTTGCTCTTTTTTTACATTGCTTACCACTCCTTAACCTCTCTCTTTTTCTCCATATACTCTTCCCTCCTTTGGGCACTTATAAGTAGTAATTTTAAGGATTTGAATAACTGGCCTGCGGGTTTCCCTGAATCCCTTCATGTTACCTTGCTCACACTCCAACAGCACATCAAGCCCAAAAAATCCACTGTCTCCTTTCACTTCTAAAATGCTCATGCAATGCTTGCTGGAGTCCAAGCCCCTCCACCACAAAACCTCCCTTACCCCTCCCTCCAACCTTTCCTAGGCCAACCCCTATCCTGCCTTCCCTCCACTACAGATTTATACACTCTCGTAGTCATTTCATTTTGTTCCATCCTCTCTACATGTCCAAAAACCTCAACAACAACCCCTCCTCACTCAGCCCTCTGGATAATAGTTTTGGTAATCCCGCACCTCTTCCTAATTTCCAAACACGAATTCTCTGCATTATACTCACACCACACATGCACTCAGACAGGGACACCTCCACTGCCTCCAGCCTTCTCAGTGTTGCAACATTCACGAGCATCAGTATAACTATACTCTCATACATTCCCCTCTTTGTTTCCATGGACAAAGTTCTTTGTCTCTACAGACTTCTAAGTGCACCACTCTTTTTTTTTCCTTCGTCAATTCTATTTATTTCACCTCATCTTTCACAGACCCAACGGCTGACACATCCACCCCTAAATATCTGAATACATTCACCTCCTACATACTCTCTCCCTCCAATCTGAATCTAATCTTTCGTCACCTAATTTTTTTATCCTCATTACCTTACAGGAAAATAACCATGCCACATATAAAATAAATAATGCAGATCTTAATATTACTGAATGCAAAACGATTTAGGAGTTCTGGTTGGCAGTAATCTGAAACCAAGACAACAGTGCATAAGTGTTCGCAATAAAGCGAACACAATCCTTAGCTTCATATCAAGAAGTATAAATAACAGGATCCTCAGGTTGTTCAACTCTATTATCTTTGGTTAGGCCTCATTTAGATTATGCTGCACAGTTCTGGTCACCATATTACAGAATGAATATACTACATGCACTGCAAAACGACAAAGCAAGATGACAAAGTTGATCCCATGTATCAGAAATCTCCCCTATGAGGGTAGATTGAGGGCCCTAAAAACTGCACTCTCTAGAAAGGCGTAGAATTAGGTAGATTGATTGAGGTGTATAAATGGAAAACAGGATTTAAATAAAGGGGACGTACATAGTGTGATAAAAATATCTAGCCAAGACAGAACTCGCAGCAATGGTTTCAAGTTAGAAAAATTCAGATTCAGGAAGGATATAGGAAAGCATTGGTTGGTAAAAAGAGTTGTGGATGAGTGGAACAAAACTCCCGAGTACCCTCATAGAAGCTAAAATGTTTTGTGGTTTTAAAAATAGGTTAGATAAATACATGAGGGGTGTGGGTGGGTGTGAGCTGGACCTTTACTAACTTGTGCTAGTGGGTCTGATGCTGTGCCCCTTCCTTAACCCTTTCAGGGGCCAAGGCCAAAATCTGAAGTGGTGCCCCAGTGTCCAAGAAATTTTCAAAAAAAAAAAAAAAAAAAAAAAAATTCGATCAGTACTTACCGAGATACAGTGCCAAGAAAATTTACCCAAATGACCGGGTGGCAGCAAACATGATGATTTCCACATACGCGCATTACTTTATTTAAAGTTGTGTTTTTTTTTTTTTCTTTTCTTTCTATTTTTTTTCTTTTCCTACTAACATTTGGGGCCTGAAGACCCAAAACTGTAATAAGTATATATATAAACTCACTGTATTGAACACAATAACCGCACTAAAGTTATTATATTATTGTTTTACCACTTTTGTTTATTACAATAAACATGCACAAATCTTCTATAATACTAATGTTCTATCATATATTTACATATTTTACAATCACTGGACATGGTTTTAGAACTGCTGGACCCTTTTGGAATCCTTGAAACAAGCCACCATGCACAGAGGCACCTTACATTCCTCACACTAAACCGAGTTCTTTGCATCTTTTTGCCGTCGTTTTTTTTGTGCACAACAGGCTTCTTCTGAGCAAATTTCTTTTTATTTGCAAACTGTTTTATAAAAATACACCTTCCCTCCTAAAAACGTTTGGTAATTCTGAGGAATCGAAGACCTTGTTAATACAGGGTTTTTCCTGGTACTTTTTGAGTTGTCGACAACAGACAAAAAAAAATTCCCCATATGGTTCGTTGCCAGTCTTCATTTTGGTAATTTATTGCATTGACATTGAAATGCCCATGAGAGGGAAAAAAGTTTATGTACCACATTAACTCTTACGAACACAATCAACAAACCAATTGCATGTCCATTTGTAACCAAGGCTTGTTTTTTTTATAATCAATCCGCCACGGTTTTTCGAATATGTTCATTGTCACTCAATCACTTTCCCATGCTTGCATTTCGTTTACGGTGAAGGGTTTGTTAACAAGTACTCTCTTTGTTATGCCACCGTAATGCCTGATGTCAGGGAGAAACACCTGCACGTCATACTATGAGCCCTGCGCTGACCGGTATATACGTTTTACGTTTAGAACGCACTGTCCCACACACATCTGTTTGTTCACTCGCATAAATCACTGGAAAAGGGCTTTGTCCCAGCTACAGTATATAATTATCAACTTCCAAGTAAGGGGCCATCATCTTCTCATACGTCACCTGAGATCCCCAATAACATCTTGGATTTTTTCAATTTTTTACTCCAGTGTATACAAATACCCAAATCCCGGGCCACTGTCACAGTCCGGAAAAAACATTTTTTATCCAAAGCGTTTTCTTGCTCGGTTTAGCTTAAATGACAGTATTTAAAAAAAAAGACTCAAAATAAAGTTTTTGTGGTTTTTGGGAATTTTGTATAACCCGTACTTCTGAGGCCGGGTTTTTGCAGAAAATGCAAGGGACAAACATAAGAAAAACCG
The DNA here is from genome assembly GCF_026875155.1 of Cherax quadricarinatus. Classification (NCBI taxonomy): domain Eukaryota; kingdom Metazoa; phylum Arthropoda; class Malacostraca; order Decapoda; family Parastacidae; genus Cherax; species Cherax quadricarinatus. Next base: position 2,981 of record NW_026465590.1, read on the forward strand.
TTCATGGGATTTTTTCACAAAAACCCAGGGTAAAAATTACCCGATCTGTGGCCAGTATGCTTTATATTATGCTTAAGACATGAGGCAAATTTTTATTGTTGCAAAAAGCAAATACATTTCTGAACAGTCGTCTCTTTCCACCATGTGTCTTGACTGTGGTGATGTGATGTATTTGCCTGGTGTCTCAAAATATTGTTATTTTCCCCTGACAATTTTTTCCCAAACAAGAGCTGGCAAAGAATATTTCAAAAATTCCAGTTCATTGGCCGGGGTTTCCCAAAGGGGGGACAAGTAGGTAGAATTCCATTTTGAGAGTCATCAAAGTGGGGGGGCTTGGGAAACAAAATTGGGATTTTGCTGCCAATCCCAGATCGGTTTGCTGGGGATACTGGCATCAAGGCTGGGTGGTGGGTAGTTGTGGTTGTGGGGGGCTGGTGGCTGACGCTCCGCTTTGCCCTAAAATGGGGATCAGCAGGGGGGGTCCCAGCCTGGGCGGGGTGAGTCCGCATGGCTGTGGCATGCCATCACCACCCCACCATTGTGATCCTTGGTTATCCTCCAAGGAGCCACATCTCCTTACTTTCACTGTCTTTCCTGGGGTAGGGCCCGGGATGTACTCCGTCCCCTGGGCACGCATGGGGTACACTACCCGAGGCATGCGGCGGCGTAAAACCCAAATGTTCACTGGTGAATAGTTTCCCACTATCACTACTCGAAGATCGAAGAGCAATAAAATCACATCAAGTCACTATCATCATTTACTGAAGTCAGAGGCCTGGCCCGCGAAAAAAAATAGTTTTTCTCTGCGATGGGGAAAACTGCCATGATGGGAGTGCCCACCCCCAGAGGTAAAAGGTGAGGATCGCAGGGTTTTCTGCACTATTATCGATACCTGGTCATTCCTTTCAGTCACTAACTGATAAAACCCAAAAAGTTTTCGTCCATTTCCACTTCCTCGAGTCAAAACTATCAGATAGGAAGAGGGAGCCCCAAATTTTTTCCTGGAGGAGGCTCCCTTGCGACAGGAGGGGGAACAAAGGTAATGACCCCGGCATTCCCCAAGCTTGCGGGCGCCAGTTTTTTTGCTTGCGGCGCAAAACCCACCACGCGACCCTTCTTTCACTGGGGCCCTATGAGATTTTCATGCAAATTTGCCTTGCAAAAATTTTGGCATAGACTCATTTGGCCCCTGAACGTGAAGCCGTAGATCTACGGGACGGACCCTGAAAGGGTTAAGTGGTGTACTTGACTAGGGGGGGTCATTGGTGTAAGCCGGGGGGGGTGCGGGCCTCCCTTCACTGGGGCCGGGGGCCCTCTGCGTGTTCCTTTTTTATGTTCTTCCCTTTTTCCTATATTCTCTTTTAAATTTTTCTTTCTTTAAACCCCCTACCAATTTTCCACCAACCTCTGAAATTTCTCTTGAATCCCCAAAAGCACGTGTCACAGAAAAGGCAATGTGACAATCCCATTTTTTTTTTAGTTTCTTTATTTTTTTAACCCCACCCCTCTTCCCAACACTCGGCCCATTCCTTCTCTTACAACCCAATTTTAAAAATTTAAAATTGAACAACCATGGTGAATCACCATCTTGTTAGGCCTTTTTTTTACGGGGAAATAATCCCCCTCCCTTACATATTTAAATCTGAGCCTCACTACCCAAAATAAAAACTCTTCACTGCTTTCAGTAACCACCTCTTTCCATACATTCCAACATCGCCACACTACCCCCCTATCCCCCCCCTGTCATTTGCCTTTTTTAAATCTATAAATGCCCCAAAAAAATCTTTACCTTTTCGAATACTGTTACCCCTAATTTTCACTGTAAAACTTGGTCCACAAAACCCCTACGTTTCCTAAAACCCCCTTTTTCATCTGCTAATTTTCTCTATTTTCTTTTAATTCTTTCAAAATAAATTACCATAACTTTCTTGGAAATACTCAATTTATTCCCCCATAAATTTTGCACTCCTTTTTTCCCCTTTTCCCTTATACAAAAGAATTATGCATGCTCACTGCCATTCCTAGGTACCTTTCCCCTTCCATATATTTTTTTAAATAAAAACCCAAACCCCTCCGAACTACTTCCCCCTGTTTTTAACGTGTTGTATATGAGCTTAAATTTCGTGTCCCCCTCTACTACAGGTCGCCATCATAATCCAGCAATCGTTATCTGGTTCCATGTAATCCGCATAAATTTTTGGCTGCATAATTTCAAATTTTAAAATTTTACTGACTCAGAAATTGTGCAGATGGGTTTTAAGTCCCAGCAAACAAGCCCGTGGGGGGAGAAAGCCTGAAAAAATAGGAAGATGTAGGAAAAATCTCTCTATTGAAGGTTTTTTAAATGTATTCTAACCAACCACCGTAATCGGAAATTCACTAACCGGACCTAAGGTCCCCAATTTGGGGGGGATTGTATGGCCCCAAACCGTATTGACTTGGAATTTCCCCCTTTTTTTTGTTATTTAAAAATATTATTATCAGGTCTTGACAGTTTGTTCCCCTAAGATTTAAAAAGAATTTTTTTTTTTTTAATACTGAAAGGTGTTGGTAATTATTTATGTTTTAAACTTTTTTAGTGTCATTTACTATGGGGCTTATAACACTCGAATTGAATTTATAAAAAATTGATTAGCAGAAAGGTAAGGTTAAAAGGATGGCATTTGGAAGTCATTGTATAGGGGAAAAAGGGAAAAAAAAGGACTGACAATGCTAACTTGGGGGATACCCGGGTTTAAGGGGCGGTGAGGAAGAGAAGAGGGCCCAGTACAAAAGGGGAGAGATGCAGTGATACTTGTGCCAGTACCAATTTCAGAGATGCATAAAAGCCCCCAATTCACCACCCCCAAAATTACGACCGGTTCGGTTCCGAGAAACCAGCATAAGTAAAAAATGGACAAACGAACTTTTCTACTGAATATCAACATAAATTTTTGATGCTTTTTTTTTTTGTTTTATTTTGGTTTTCGTTTTTACTTACTTTTTATGCGTTAGTACTGTATTTTTCTGTAAGGTTTAGGGTAAACACTGTGTCAACAACCCCTTGTTTTTTTCCCAAAATTTGGGATAAAAAAACACGTCTTAAGTCGAGCCCTCGTTTTTAGCAGGTCTAAGTCGGATGGTAGGTGTAATATTTTTTAAAAGGGTTTTCAAGCTGATTCCACATACACTTGTTATTTAAATTTAATTAAAAATCATTGGGGTTTTAATTATTTAAATGAAGAAAAACCCCCACTGTAATTGGGCACTTTTAAACTATTTTACCATTTTTGGGAAAAAAAGGGGCTTTAACAGAAAGGGGAGTAGTAAAAATTTTATGGGGTAACAAACATTAATTTTTTCCCGTCTGTGCCCGTATTTTTAAATTATCATGCATTTAAAAAAAGTAAGGTAAAATGCCAAAATTCCAACAGTTTTTAATAAATCTTCCCCTTTTTAGAAAAATAAAAGATAAGTAAAACATGAATAATTTTCATTCTAATTTTCAATTTGAACCAGTGAGAAAAACCTCATTCACCCAGAATATTAATGACAGAATGCTGTTGATCATGACCAGGTTATGGTACTAGATGTGTATGAACACGCACAAGGTATGGTATTAGACGTGTTGAAGGTAACACCAGTAATTACATACGACAAGGCTTTTCTCACACGAGTCTTTCCCAAAAGTTAAGAAGCATGACCAAGAGCTAGAGCTTACCCCTGCACACTCAAATAGGCAGTTACACAAAGATAGATGACCAGATTAACACTTAAACTGTCAAACGTAGATCTACGTTTTTTCAACATTTGAAAGTATGTAAAAAATGTAGATCCTTTTTTTTTTTTTTTTAACATGTGAAAGCGTGTAAAAAAAAAACTTGATCTTTTCTTTTTTTGTTAAAACATTTGAAAATATGTAAAAAAAAAGTAGATCTACTTTTGGACCCATTACACATGTGAACGCAAATCTGTTTGGACAGTTTAAGGGTTAAACCCATGTCTCCACTTTTTCTTAATGCCTTCTCCAATCAAATATTTCACTTTATCTCAAATTAGTCTCCAGCAATACCACCTATAATAGTCCCCCCCCTTTTATAATAAGTCTTTCAAACACTCCACCCGTTTTCTATGGTTTTGCCCCTTTAACCTCATGATCATAAATCTTGCTTTTCTACGGGGGGGGTGCTCTTTATGTAGTCATGCTTTTTATAGACCAGGGGTCTCAACTTTTCCTCCTCATTAACCCCCCTCGGCTTGATGTATTTCTCCATTTACCCCCTTACTTCCCTACAAAAAATTTATCACCATCATAAAGGGACAGAAAAACAAGGTCAGAAAAATTGAATTGATTATCAATTATCAGTACATCAAATATTTACCCTTTGCTATGTAAATGTTTTACCCCAAAAGGGTAAATTTTCCCCAGTTTGAGAATCACTGTTATGACCTTCTCTTTGAAACTTTCTGAGAACATCCTTAATGCACATATATTCCTTAAAATCTTTATACTGTACTTACTCACTTTTCTTCAGACATGTAGCCTGCATCCCTTACATTGTTAAATTTAGCGGTTTTTAATAACTATAGTTTTTTTTAACACATTAAATTAACTAAACTTACAGATTACAGTGTGAGTATTTCAGACTAACCTGAGGCATAACCTGCATGACACTGTCATCAGCTTAGGCTATCATGTCATGCCAGCCTGCAATCCTGTATCACTACAATACCCCTATTAAGAGATGTTTCCAAATCAAAAGACTGAAGAAACTCAACCGTTTCTTTTGCAATATCAAACGGGCATAGAGGCAGCAGTGGTGAATAAACCAGAGATCATTGAGGCACAGAAGTGAAGGAGAATTTTCTCTTAAAAGTAAACCTGTGAAGACAAGATAAAGAGAGAACTTTGAAGTTCTATAAAAACATTTTCTAAATTATAAACCCTAGCATCAACGTGCTGCGATCCCACCCTTAACCCGTAACGTTTCAAACGTATATTATACTTTTTTCAACATTTGAAAGTAATTGTGTAAAAAAAGTAGATCTCTTTTTGTTTTTCTACATTTGAAATGGTAAAACAACTTGATCTACTTTTTTTTTGTTATATTTTGAAAATACGTAAAAAACTTAGATTTACTTTGTAAATCAAAAAAAGGCACTATACGGTGAATGGAACGAACACACAAATTAACCCGCACAATAAAGAGAGAAGCCTTACGACGAACCGTTTCGGACCGAAAACGTAGTCGTAAGCTTCTCTCTTTTATGTGCGGATTATTTGTTATCTACTTTTGTTGCACAACAACATGTGAACGTAGATCTGCTTGGACCGTTTACGGTTTAAAATTCAGTCCAATTGATTATTTTAGCAAGAAATACAATAGAGTTGGAACAGAGATTAACACAAGATATAGCATATCTCACAGGAAAAGCCCATTGTTATGCAGGGCATTTCAGGCGTCTGAAGAAGGATTATTAACCCTTAAACTGTCCAAACGGAATCTACGTTTGCACAGCGAAGTCGCTCCAAAACATAGATCAAGTTTTATTTTTCTTTCCTTCAAATTTGGCACAATACGCTTGGTCGCCTAGACATGAAAGAAAGGGCTGTGCCCCTCAAGGTGCCACACTATTAAAAAAAGCTGGGAGCACTTAGTACCTTTGTAGGAGCATCAGACAATGAGTGCCAGCTAGAGAAATAGCGTGGCAAACACCCGGGATTCACTGATGCCATGGTCGCTTTAATACTTCCCATTTTAAGAGGAATAAAAACAGGTTAGATAAATACATGTGATGTGGGTGGTGTGAGTTGGACCTGACTATCTTGTACAACTAGGTTTGATGTCATGCTCCTTCGCCTCAATGGAAATTAACATGACTAGGTGGATCATTGACTAAAGCTGGGGGGGGGGACATGTACGTTGCCATTATTGGGCCAATAGGCCTGCTCAGTGTTTTCCGTCTTTCCTTATGTTCTTAAGTATTCAGCAGGCTGGCCAGCTGGCTTGCTTGGCTGTCTCTGGCTGTTCTCTTCTAATCTCTATCTGTCTATCTGTATCTCTGTCATCTATATCTCTGGCTATCTGTATCTCTATCTATATCTCTGTCTACTATACTCTGTCCTCACATGTACACATAAGTTCAGTTATTAACATAGTAGTAAATTACCTAGGATAACCAAAAATTCCAGGCAAAGAGTAGACAGACTGACAGATAGAGAATAGACAGACAGGATACATGTGTTCTGGTAACAGTGAAAACAAATAAAGCCAGGGTTCCCCGAGCAACCAATTACCAAAATGTCACTGACTGATAATGGTGCATAACACAATTCTCAAAGAATGCGCTAACATATACAGTGGACCCTCGACCAACGATGGCAACGATTAACGATAAATCCGACTAGCAATCACATTTTAACGCAAAAATTTTTTTGCCTCGACTAGCGCTAAAAAACTCAAACCAACACTATTGTTCCATCAAACCGGTCCTCTTCTGGCCATTGGTTACAAGCCAGCCATCCACTCGCGTTCGCTTCCAGAGCATAAATTGGAACTTTCCAGTTATCACAGCCCTTTTTATGATTGCACCTGCAAAAGAAGTGACCATGGGCCCCAAGAAACTTTCTAGTGCTAACCCTACAGCAAAAAGGTTGAGAATTACTATGGATATGAAAGAGAATCATTGCTAAGCTATGAAAGTGGAGGTGTCTGTCTCTGAGCTGGCCAGGTTGTACACACAACCCCAATCAACCATCGCTACATTGTGGCCAAGAAAACGCAATCAAGGAAGCTGATCTTGCCAAATGTGCAACTATGTTTTCGAAACTGAGATCGCAAGTAACTCGAAATGTGAGAGACTGTTATGGTGTAGATAAACGAAAACAGATAGCAGGAGATAGCATCTCTCAAGCATCATATTGAAAAGGCTATGAAGTTGTCATGACGATTTAATGAAAAAATGCCAGCAACTAGTGGTTATTGAGTGAATTAGCCAGCAAAGTTGGTTTGAGAGATTTACAGGGAAGGAAGTAACCCCAGAAAAGGACTTGGCCACCTCACGTCCTAATGGAAGGGATTCCCCTTCTAAACACTAAACCAGCAAACTCCCCTCCTCCCATCCCAACAATCATCACCAGATCTTCAATGAAAGGGTAAGTGTCATAACTGTGCATGTCTTCGTCAATTTGTGGTATTTAAAAATTAATATTTCATGTGGTAAAAACATTTTTTTCATACTTTGGGGTGTCTACAACGATTAATTTGATTTCCATTAATTCTTATGGGGAAATTAACTTGACTAAACAATATTTTGACTACGATGAGCTCTCAGGAACGATTAATAGCATTAGTCGAGGTCCACTGTACAGTGGTCCCTCGTTTTCGTAATTAATAAAATCCGTTCCTGGAGCCGTTACTAAAACGAAATTTACATTTACGAATCAATTTTCCTCCCCCATAAAAAAATGCAAAATACAATTAATCCTTCCTGACACGCAGAAGTAATTAAAAAAATAAATTTTTACATGAAATATACATGTAGTACATAATACAATGGGAAATGATGAATGATACATTAAACAGCATAACACTCCACCTTTAGTGGAGATCTTCTTAGTGTATGGGAACTGGAGGAGGAGAGTGTGAATTGTTGATAGTTTGAAGGGAATCCCCTTCCATCAACACCTCAGGTACCAAGTGCTTTTCTGGGTTGCTTGTTCTTCTCTGTTAATTCTTAATGCAACTAGACACATTGAGAGTCAATGGAGACCGTCTCGCAAAAATAACTTGTGTGAGAGGAGCTGTTTTGGCGTCTCTTTAACACTTCCCTAAAATGGCCCAAGACTTGTCACTGTACAAAGATGCCAATATAAGCTTGCAACAACCTTGTTTTAGGGTGATGTTTTCTCCATATAGCTTTCCATCTTACCCCACATATTAAAAATCCTTTAATTCTGAGTAGGGGGCCACCTTCTTCCATCTCTCTCTCCTCCCCTCTGCACCAAGATTCTGAGCTGCAATGTGTTGACTCTTCCTGCTGAAGCTCCTTTGCAAGCTCCTCAGTGGTGAGCTCTTTGTTGTGGTCTTCAACCCAATTCTGCCACATCCTCCAAAAAGGGGGGGGGGGTGGGGGGTGGGGGGGGGTGGGGGGGGGGGGTATATATATAACTCGCACATCCAACCCCAATGGAATCCCCAGTGCCACAACTGATTTTAAAACAAACAGACAGTAGGCCTATCAGGTCATCCCCAAACCCGTCAAAATGCCCTCTTGTCGACAACATCTGGCCACAATTTTCTCCAGGCAGAGGTCGAAGTCCTGGTAGTCCTCTCCCTCCCAAGCCTACCTATATGATTATGCAATGGAGGATCTGAAGTGTTCTCAATCCATAATCCTTAGGTCTAGTGGAGTGTCTGTGGGTCACATCAAGCCCTGTAAACATTGCTTTTGTGTAAGAGTCTTTTAAAGTTTGCATGACCTCTGTCCATGGGCTGGAGAGAGGCGTGGTATTCGGGGGCAAAGAACTTTACTGAGATGAACCCACCAACCTCCTCCAAAATTAGGTCATCCAAGTTGAGGATAGCAGGTGCATGTCCATTACCTACTAGCAGGCACTTGAGATCCCATTTCTTTTCCAGGAGATACTCCTTCACACGAGGCCACAAACTTCATGAACCACCTCGACAAAACCTCCCCGTGACCCATGCCTTACTATTAGATTTCCAAAACACACACTATTTACTCTTCATAACATGTTTTTCCTGAACACTCTGGGATTTTTCTGAATGGTACACTAGTAATGGCTTCACTTTGAAAGCCCCCCACAGCATTAGACAGAAACATTAGCGTCAGCCTGTCTTTCATAAGTTTGTGTCCTGGCATTGCCTTTTCCACTTGTGTTATGAAGGTCCTCTGGCATTTTTTTTTCCAAAAGTGGCCTGTTTCGTCACAATTGAACACTGTTCAGGGTTCAGTTCCTTCAGCCTCTATGTACTTCCTGGAATTCATGCACATACATTCCAGACCCCTTGTGGTCCGAACTGGCAGCCTCACCCATGCCTTACCACACTGTGTAATGCCAGTACGTTTCTTAAAATCGCTCAACCAGCCTTTGCTGGCCCTTAAATTCTCATTACATCAACCACCTATTTGCTGCAATTTCCTTACCAAATCTCATGCAACGGCTAGACCTTTTTCACAAATAATCAAAGCATAAAGTAGTATCTCCTCTAATTGTTTCTCAGTTATCCCCCACCATAATAACCATCTCCACAACCTCCTTCCAGTACTGGTGATCTCATTTTTGTCAGCTAGTTACTACCCCTTTGCAACAACAGCATCCTTGATTTTCCTTTTTCTCGGCCACTAATGAACATAAGGGTTGGAGGGTTTCCTTAGACATCCTGGACAGGTTCGGCTCACACTTGTACCACTTTCATATTGTTTTCAATGATGGTTTCTTAAATTCAATCGTATTTCTCACCTTTACCACAGCATGGCACTAGGAGCTTTTTTCTTTGGAGCCAGGAGCTTATTTAGTACTTGCAAGCACTAAATAAATGGAATATTAGAAATATTTCGCTGGAGCACGTGAGGGGACCTTTGCTCACTGGTAAACAATGCCAGACTGGCTGCCGCCACGGCTAAATGCCATGGGTACATGTCCCGAACGAACTACGACTCGCGAGTCAACCTATGAAAAGCGAGTCCATGTTTATACAAAAATACCCCTATGATTGGCGAATTTTACGATTGCCGAGAACTACGAAAGCGAGGGACACTGTACTCCAGGCAAAAGAAAGACAGATAAGCAGAGACAGACGGGAAAGGCAGATAGATAGAAAGGCAGACATTCCCAAACAGACAGACATACAGACAGACAGGCAGATAGACGACAAACAGAGAGACAAGAAAATGTTTGTGGTAACAGTGATAACAAATACAGCGAGGGTTAGTTTGGAGCAGTGGGCATTTATCAAATGTCACCGGGCTGTCAACAGTATAGGGATCCCTTTTCATAACACTATGCTTCAAGTATATGCCAGGGTATCTAAAACATTGCTGGGACCTATAAATACTTGTATATATTTCTAGACAATAGTAAATAACCCAAGCAGGTGTAAAATGTACACCTGTCAATGTGATTATGACTATTGACACTATTTCAATACCTAATATTAGTGTCAGAACAAAGATTGGCTATAAAAATTAAAAGAACTACCCAAAATTGTAATTATCAGAACATAAAAAACCCATCATCTTTCCTTTAACACACCGCCGTATCCCACGAGGCAGGGTGGGCCCAAGGAAAAAAACGAAAGTTTCTCCTTTTACAATTAGTATATACAGTGGACCCCCGTATTTGATTAATCCGTTCCTGAGAGCTAAATCAAATTTACTGATATCGAAAACCAAATTTAAATTTTTCCCCTCATAAGAAAAAATGAAAATTAAATTAAATCCGTGCAAGACACCCAAAAGTATGAAAAAAAAATTTTACTACATGAAATATTAAGTTTAATGCAATAGAATAATTACAATAACAATAAATAATTGACACTTACCTTTAATGAAGATCTGGTGATGATTGATGGGATGGAAGGAGGGGAGAGGTGTTGGTGTTTAGAAGGGGAAACCCCTTCATTAGGACTTGAGGTAGCAAGTCCTTTTCCAGGGTACTCCCTTTTCTTTAATGCCACTAGGACCTGCTTGAGAGTCACTGGGACCTCTGTCGCACAACAAATCTGCCCCATAGAGCTTTTGTACCCCCTGTTCCTTCACAATTTGTCTAAAAGGGGCCACAACATTGTCATTGTAATAGCTGTGTTAGGGTGATTTTCATCCATAAAGGTTTGCACTTCAACCCACTGTGCACACATTTCCTTAATTTTTGAAGTGGGGCACAATGTATTCCAAAACTGGTATAGGCTTTTCAGGGTAAGCCCCAAAACCCCTTCAAAATCTTTTTTAAATTTTCCATACTATTCTCACCCTTTTTACCACGGGGTTTTGGCACTAGAACTTTTTGGGGCCCATGGTACTTATTTTGCAGAAACAAGCACCAAACACAGTGATAATATGGAATGTACCGAATGTATCCTTAGATGCGCGCACAACGGCGGGCTTGTAAACACTTGCACACAAGGGGCAGTTCAGGCCACATGTGGACAGGTCTCGTACGAATCGTATCGAATACCGGGTTTTCAATCGAATACCGAGGAAAATTTTTGTGATTAATGCATCGAATACCAGATTTATCGAATACCGGGGGTCCACTGTATACGGGAAAAGGGGTTTACTAGCCCTTGTTCCTGGCATTTCAGTCGCCTCTTACAACACGCATGGCTTACGGAGGAAGAATTCTGTTCCACTTCCCTTGGAGATAAGAGGAGATAAACAAGAACAAGAACTAGTAAGAAAATAGAAGAAAACCCAGAGGGGTGTGTAAAATATGCTTGTACATGTATGTGTAGTGTGACCTAAGTGTAAGTAGAAGTAGCAAGATGTACCTAAAAACCCTTTGCAACATAAAAAATAATATAAATTTAAATATATATAAATATAAAATTTAAAAAAATATATAAATTAAAAAGAAAAAACGATAAAAAAAGGTAAAATTGGCAACCTTCTGCAAATGGCAGGAGTCGATATTGCCGACAGGTGAGCATCCAGAGCCAACTTCATAGTTTTTACAGTGGACCCCCGGTATTCGATGGGCATCGATATTCGATAAATCCGGTATTCGATGCATTAATATCGCAAAAAAATTTCCTCGGTATTCGATTGAAAACCCAGTATTCGATACGATTCGTGCAAGACCTGCTATTTGTGGCCAGAACTGCCCCGTGTGGCCAGTGTTTACAAGCCAGCCAGTGTGCGCGCATCTAAGGATACATTCGGTACATTCCATATTATCCATATTACCCCTGTGTTTGGTGCTTGTTTCTGCAAAATAAAGTCACCATGGGCCCCAAGAAAGCTTCTAGTACCAACCCTGTGGTAAAAAGGGTGAAAATTTAGTAGGAAATTAAGAAAGATTTTGAAGGGTTTGGGGCTAACCTGAGAAGCCTATGCCAGTTGTGGAAAACCATTGTGTCTACTTCAAACTTAAGGAAATGTGTGCATAGTGGGTTGAAGTGAAAACCTTTATGGATAAAAAACCCACCCTAAACACAGCTATTGCAAGCCGTGCTGGGTGACTATTACAATGACAATGTTGTGGCCCATTTTGGGACAATTGTAAAGGAACCAGGAGGTACAGAGCTCTATGGACAGTTTTGTTGTGCGACAGAGCCAGTGACTCTCAAGCTGGTCCTAGGGGCATTAAAAGAAGGGAAGTAACCCGAAAAAGGACTTGCTACCTCAGTCCTAATGGGAAGGGATTCCCCCTTAAAACACTAACACCTCTCCCCTCCTCCCATCTCATCAATCACACCAGTTTCTTCATTAAAGGTAAGTGTAAATTTAAATTTTTTTGTTTTGTAATCATTCAAATTGAAATTAAAATTTTAAAATATTTCTTGTAGAAAAAATTTTTTTTTTTTCAAACTTTTTGGTGTCTTGCACGGTTTAAATTTTAAATTTCCAAATTATTTTTTATGGGGGAAAAATTTGTTTGGGGTTTTTCGATATTATAAAGTATTCGATGAGCTCTAAAGGAAGGGATTAATAACAAATCCCGGGGGGCCCCACTGATCTGGGGTAGTACGACCCAAATTTTTTTTTTTTAATTTTATAAAAATGTAAAAAAAAAAGGCTTTTTCATTTAAAAAAAAAAAAAAAACATTTTTTATATTCTTCAAAAATTCGGAGCGCCACACGAGTAAAACGAAGACCCTTACTTTTGGGGAGATTTAAAGGGGTTTAACAATAAGTGGCGGCTCTACCAAAAATTTAAAGTGGATTTGGCTGCTTCAAAAATTTTTAGCCATTGTTTTAATATTTTTTAAAAGGAAAAAAGCATATAAAAAGAAAATTTATACATAAGTTTTGATAAAATCAAAATAAAAAAAAAATTTGAAGACCATACGGTTTTTCTAATATTCTTCAAATCGGGGAAAAAATTTTAAAGGATAAAAAAATTTATTAATCCTCTAAAACCCCGGGTTTTTAAACTGAATTTTTTCATCAGTCCCCGAAAGGGGAGTTTCAAAGTTTCCACAAAAAAAATACAGTCTATGATTTTAGAAAAAAATTTCAGGGTTTTTTTTAAAATTTTTAAATTTTTAATGTTCATTTTTTTAAAAAAGTCTGTACGTCTCACTAAGTTTTTTTTTTAAATTTTTTTTTTTTCAACAAACCCCGAATCCCACCAAGGTGGGTGGCCCAAAAAAAAAAAAAAAATTTTTCCTCTTTTTAAATTTATAAAAAGGGAGGGGGGTTACTAGCCCCTTCCCCCCCAATTTTATCGCCCTACAACACCATAGCTTACGGGGGAAGAATTCTGTTCCACTTCCCCAGGGGAAAAAGAGGAAAAAAAACCAAGAACAAGAACTAGTAAAAAAATTTAAGAAGAAAACACAGGGGGGGTTGTATATACATCTTGTACATGTAAGTGTAGGGGTGACCTAATTGTAAGCAAAAGTACAAGACTCCCCAAAAAACCTTGCAGTTCATGAAAAAAAAAGGGAACCCCACATTCTTACCATCATGAAAAACAATTACTGCTTTCTTTTAAAACACTCATTTGGGGCAGGAGGGGAGTCCCTTTCCCTGGGGGGTTTTGCTGTCTACCAGCCAAACTACCAATCCTTTAATTTTTTACTTTTTCCTAAAAGTGAAAGTTGAAACCACATTTTCCCAAATGCTTTTTTGACTTCCCCATTTTTTTCAGTTTTTTCTTTCATTTTGTTTATATTTCTAAAATCGCTTTTCCCCACATTATATCTCCTCCAAACACCAAACTGGGGAAGCAAAAAATGCTTTTTTTACTTCACACCAAAAAAAGCCATTCAAATTAAAGCTACGAATTAAAACTTTTTTGCAAAATTCCGGCTGAGATTTTGAATATCGGGTGTTGAACAGCCTCTTTTAAAAACCCGTAACTTTCTCAGGAGGGACAACTGTAAAAAACTTAACCCTTTAAACTGTCGAACCCCCTTTTTTTAAAACGGGTCTTTCCCCTATCCCAAAAAAATTTTTTTGAAAAAAAAAAAAATTCTTATAAACAATAATTTTTTCCCTGATGGAAAGACACAAAAGAAAGTTTTTTGTAAAAAAACTCAGGGAAATTACACTCCCGCAAAGTTGCAGTCTCGGCGACACATACGCATGGGCAATTTAAACCCGATTTTGACCCTTTTTTTGGGCCCTTTTCCGTTGTCTAAAATTGAGTCCCAAAAAACGGGCCCATTTACTGTTTTGAACTACCCAAAAATTTTTTTTTCAAAAATTTGGGAAATTTTGGGCCCAAATTTTCACAAAAAATTAAAAAGATGCCAATTTCAAAATAGGGCCCCAAAATTTAAACAATGAAACCTTTTTGGGGCACTAAAAAAACCAAAATAAACGTTCATTAATCATGTCCCCAAACCCCCCCTTTCGCTGTATAGCCCTTGGGCTTAGCGCTTTTTTTTGATTATAAAAATAATAATAATCTAACCCCCACTATATTACACTGCTTTCTTTTTTGTTTTTTTTATTCAACAAAAAAAAAAAAATTTTTTACTGTTATCAGACAACTCCCATTTTTGAAAAAAATGGAAAAATAATATAAATGCCTAGGGGAAAAAATTATTAGACCCCCCAAGTTGACTTAAATTGGACGGTGGTGTAAATTCTTACCCCCCTGAACATTGGTAAATATCGAAAAATTTCCGCTATTTTTAAAGCTCTTTTAAAAGGGTCATTTAAATATGAAAGTTTTTAAAATCATCTCTATTTCTGTAATATGTTTCCCTTTTTTAATCACCTAAACCACGAAAACTAAATTTAACAACAATAAATACTATGCCAAAAAATTTACCCCTTTACTGTAAAACCTTTCCCCAAAAACATCTAAATTTTCTATAATATGCCTTCCATTCTATACTTTTGAGATCAGGAAAACTAGAAAACAAAAATTTAAATACCAAAAACGAAAATAAGTCAAAGTCACTGTTTAACCCAAAAAAACAGGGCAAAGTTTTTTTTTTTTCTCATTACGCACTGTGGGGCTCCCAGGATTTTTTTATACTGTGCACACTGCCCCACATAGCCCATTTTTTTCAAAAATGTGGGCCTAACCTTTCTCCCCCTTTAAGTTTTTGAAGGCCCCTAGAATTTAAAAGTACATATTTTCCAAGGCCCCCGGGTCTAACCATTTTAGTCCAGTTTACTAGAGGTTTTTAAATTAAACCCCGGGAAAGGGGTTAAATTAAAAAATGTTTGACTTTGGGGTTTCTTTTTTTTATAATTTGGGTTGTTTTTTGGGTCTCATTTGATGAATGGAAAACATATTACTAAATATAGGGATTTTAAAGGGGTTTTACTATAGAAAAAACCGGAAAAGGGGGCCAGAGTGGGGGAAATATTTTTTTTGGGCCGATGTTCAAAAGTAAAAAAATATGCCCTTTGTCCAAAAAATGTCCAACTGCCATTCTAATATAAGTCATGAAGGGGTTGAAAATTTTTTTAAACAATTATTACAATATTGCAGAAGTCGTATAACGAAAATTTCTTTTTTTTTTTTTTTGAAAAAAAAAATTCAATATAAAAAGAAAAGAGTAAAAACAGGGGGCCCCTTGGAGATGTGACTAAAGAATAAAAAAAATTTTATTTTAGAGCCGGGAATGTCTGCATGTTCATTCGGACCCTTTTTTGAAATTGCCCTTTTTTTAAATTTTTCATAAAATTGGCCAAATTGAAAATTTCTGACCAGTTTTTGGGTAGTTGAAATTGGAAAAACGGGGCATTTCCCTTGTACTCAATCAATAGAAAAAAGGATTTTTTTAAAAAAAATGGGTTTTGGATTTTTGGTCAACGGGAAAAAAGGGAAATTTAAGCTGAAAATGGGGCTAAAAATGGGAAAAATTTCGCCGTTTTCGTAAATACGCCGATCGCTAACTTCGCGAGAGCGTAATTCCAAAGTTTTTCCATCAAATTTCTACTTTTTGCATTACCAGGGGAAAAAAGATTTTTTTAAATATTTAAATTAAAATTTTTTTTTTTTTTTAATTTTTGCAACCCCAGGAGGCCCCTCGGGAAATTGGGGGTTCCCAACAGAAAAAGGGGTTTAAACAATTTTATGAAATTTTTAATAAAAAAAAAAATATTTACATTTTAATTTAAAAAAGTCGAAAATATTCAGGTATACACAAATACATTTACACAGATTATAAATACATAGCAGCTATGCATTACTTTTAAATCCGCCATACAACCCATTAATGAAAAAATTTTTTGCTTTGCCCCCCCACGGTAAAAAACTCCCCTTTACGTGATTCGTCCCGGGAAACGCCCCACGGGGGCCTCCTGCCCCGTGGGGTAAGTTTTTAACAAGCCCCCCCCATTGGGGCCGCATCTAACCAAAAACTTTCGGAAACTTTTCATTTTATAAACAGTGTTTTCATGCTTGAAACGCAAAAAAAATCACCAGGGCCCCCCAAGAAAGCTTTTATTCCCAAACCCCTGGGGAAAAAGGGGTAAAAATTACTAGGGAAAATTTTTAATAAAAAAGAAATTGCTAAGTACAAAAGTGGAGTGAAAATGTCCCCAAGGGGGCCCCGGGTTGAAAACCCAAAACCCCCCAATAAACCCCTTCGGCAATCAAGGAAGCTGTTCCCCAAAAAGGGTTTGCAACTTTTTTTTCGAATAAAAAGACGCAAGTAAAGTACCCCCACATAACAAACCCCCTCCGAAGGGCCCCCAATTATTAAGGTATTTATGTAAGTGCGTTTTGTAAGGTGTATTTTGGGGTCTAAAATGGATAACCCAACTTCACAATATTCCTTAGGGAACAAATTCAGTCAACGGCCCCGGAACATATTTCGGGAGTGAAAAAATATCTTTAAACCCCGGGGCCCCACTGTACTCGCGATTTTTGGGGGAGACTGAAAAATTGGGGGTGTGGATAAACAAAAAAACAGATAGCGGGGAATAGTTTTTCTAAACGATCATTTTGTAAAAAAGGCTGGGAAGTTGCTGGGGTTTTAAATTTTAGCAAATCCTGCAACTAGTGGGATGTAAAGGAAAATTAAAGGGCCCAAAAAGGGTTTGGGTTTTGAGAGTTTTAAGAATCGTAGTACATAAAAAGTGGATAAACAGGGTGAGGCTGCCATTTCGGCCCAAAAAAAAGCGGCTGAAAAATATGTAAAGGGAAAATCAAGGAGTACTTTAACATGAAAAAAAGAAACCGATCAAGTTTTTAAAATTGTGACAAAACGGGCCCTTTTTTTGGAAAAAAAAAATTCCAAACAGGCCCCACATTACCAGAAGGAAAAGGCACCCCAGGACATAAGCCAAAAAAGACGGGCTTCCTCTTTTGATGGGGCTAATGCTGGGGAAAGGGAAAGGAAGCCTTTTTTTGGCGTATCACTCTGAAACCCCAGAGCGTTCATGAAAAACAATGCCCTCAAGGCTAATTTGTGTGGCTGTAGAGGGGAAAAGAAAGGCATGGGTCACTAGGGACTTTTTTTCAATGACGGTTTTACACCATGCATTTGCCCCCACTGTAAAAAATTTACCTAACTGAAAAAAATTTGACCTTAAGTGCCCCCGGTATTTACAATGCCCCCCGGGTCACCCCTTCAGAAGTGGCAAGCACTTTCTGGGGACTTTAGTTTCATTAAGGCCCAATTTTTTTGCCTCCTAATACCACCCTCCCCCTGCACCCCAAATGGACCACAGGCCCATTCAAATTTTCAAAAAACTTTTAACACAAAACTAAAAACACAAATAAAAAAAAAGGGCACAATACCATGACGGGAAACCCGAAACCCCAAATAACCTGCACAAAAAAGAGAGAATTTTTATACACTTTTCATTCCGACTTGGACCTTTAACAAAGCACACTAACCAAAAGAGGAGCAGGGGGCCTAAAAAAGGGCGGGAAGAGTGGTGGGTAGTAGTATAGTCGTCCCAAGAAGGGTTTAATAAAAACCGACAAGAAAAAATTTTAAAGATACACCCAACACCCGGAAAACCCCCACTAGACGTTTTCGCCACCAAACCACCCCACTGGAGGGCGAAACGTCCACAAAAAAAGACACCCAGGCGCCGAAACATGTATTTTAAATTTCATAAATTAGTAGTATAAGTAGTAAAAGGAGGTAGTAGTAGTGGTGGGTAAAAGTGGGGAAAAAGGAGGACGAGCCAGTCAAATAAAAAAAAAAGGGGGGAGCACTGTAAGGAGCTAGGTGCCCACAGAGGGAGAGCAACGCACAGAGGTCGTAAAAGGGGGAAGGGGTGAATAAAAAAAAAGGAAACAAAAACCGTGACGGGAACGATACACAAATAACCCCCCAAAAAAAGAAGAAGCTTACGAAACCCTTTTGGTCTGATTTGGGACCATTGAAAAAAGTAAAAGGCCCAAGTTGGAAACCGAAACCGTCGAAAGCTTCCCTTTTATGTGCGGGAAGTGGTGAAATAAAAAAAGGAACAGAAACACGGACAGAAGAGAGAAAGACAACCCAAGGAAAAAAGGAAAGAAAAAAGGGGGAAGAGGAGAAGAAAAAAAGAAAAAAAAAAAAATAGAGTCGGGTTAAGTCACGGTGTTCTGAATTTGGGAGAAATTTAAACAATGTTGTGGGAAGGAAGGCATCTACAAGACGAACCGGGGCTAAGTTTCATACAAGGAAATTTTGTGTATTAGAGAGGACTCAACAAACCCGGGAAACTTTTCGATTTGGAAGTAGGAAAAAACAGTTTTACCCGAAGACCAGTCAATAAAAGGCTATAAACTCTGACGTGACAAAAAAGGGTGCTTTTTAGTGTCGAAATCCTAACACTTTTTTTTTGTGCTCCCTAATCTGTCAGAAAGAGAATGCCCCATTTTCCCCAAAGTACGGAAGGGGGAACGGGAGGAGCAAAAATAGAGTAAAACCCAGGAATTTTTGAGGGGGGGAAGGTATGAACGAAAATTAGTGCGAAGAGGTTAGTCTGGCGGAAGGAAAAGCTTGATGCCCTAAGGGAGGGAAGAATTTTTTAAATTAGAAAGCCCCAAAAAAAGTGGGGAAGGCAGGGGATAGAAGAGTTCCCGAGTAAGAGTTTGGGAGGAAGAAATTACGTTTAGCACGGAGAGGGCGGGAGCTATAAAAAGGGAAAAAAAGGTACCAAGAGGGGAAAACGAATTAGAAGAGGGGACATTTCTGCGGGAAGGAACTGAGGACCCACAGATCGGGGGGAAACGGAAAAGAGGGGGGAAAAAAACACTTTTTTCTTGACAGGGGAAAAGCATAAAGGGGAAAAACTATAAAAGTACTTTCCACTGTAAAAGGGTTTTTTCGGAAAAGGGAAAAAAAAAAACCTTATCTGAGGGGTTTGACAGGGACTCAAGGAAAGGAAGAAAGGGAATTTAAATTTCCCCATTCAGCTTTAAATTTAAGGGAAAGGGGGGCAAGATTATTAAGAGCTTCAAAAAAAGGGTTTGGGAAGAGCTGAAGTCATGAAGCCCCCGACAAAAAAGTCACCACAAAAGCGGGGGCCAGAGTAAAGGTTGCACATCAAAGGGTAGGAAGAAGAACAGCCCTCGAAGTTTTCCCCATAAAAATATTAGCAAGGACAGGAGAAAAAGGAGAGCCCATAGCGACACTAAAGGTTTGAGAATAAAAATTTCCCCTTGGAAGGAAAAGGATTAGAGCCCCCCCCAAAGGCAGAAAATCAAAAAGACATCAAAGGGATAGGGAGATTTTTAAAACCCCCCATGGGGCCCTTTTCTCTAAGGGAAAACAAAACATCATCAAGAGGGACATTGGTGAAGAAGGGGTCAACTCAAGACTAACATCTTAAAAAGGTTTGGGGGAGAGCGAAACCCTTCCCAAAGAAGTTTTTTTAAATGACGGAGGTGGGCAGGGGAAAAAGTACCAAGAAAGGGGGTGAGGGGTTTTGGCCACCAAGAAGCAAGAGAATAAGAACCCCAACCTCTAAGGGAAAGATAGGGGCGAAAGGAATAAACAGGTTTTAAAAAAATTTTGGGGAAGGGCCCAAAAAAAAGGAAAGAGGGACAGATGACACAAACCGTTTAAAAAAGGGCCCAAAATCCCGGTGACAGAGGTCGGAGAGAGCCCTTTTTTTTCTTGTTGAAAAATTCTCTTGAGGCGAGCAAGAGGGTTTTTGGGAAAAGAGAGGGGTGAAATTTCGTGAGTCAGAGAGCAAGACAACAGCTTCACGGGGGTAACCTCGCGATCAAGGGTATTTTTCTGAATTAAACCCTTTTTTAAAAAGATATATTACAATTTAGGTTGGATTTAAAGAAGAAAGGGGAGTTTGGGAACGGCATGGAAAATTTGGGGATTCCCTTTGAAAAAAGACTAACAAGAGCAGGAAGGAAGTGCCATTTAAAAGGGGCCCAAATCAGGAAGTTTTCAGGCGAGAATTGGGCGAAAGGAATCAAAAAAAGCTTAAACAGGGCCCAAAACCCCGCGAGGAGTGGCGAAGTGGCAAAAGGAAAAAACCAAAAACCCAAAAGTTCAAGCTCATACTGAGAGAGTGAGACAGAAGACAAGTTAAAAAACACAGTCAGTGAGGGAAATTTTGACCAAGGGGGAGCCCGAGGGTAGATCTTTAGTTTGGAAGAAAAAATTTGTGTATTAGGCGAACAGGTTTAAGGCTTTGGGAGAAGAAAGGGTTTCAAAGATCCTGGGTAGAGGGCCCCAAAGAGAGCAAATTTTACGCTGACGGGAAAATAAAGAAGGGGATCTTCCAAAACCCGTGAATTTTGTAAAAAGAATGACTTTTGAAGGGGAGGGGACCCGGGTGTCAGGAAAAGGAAGTCCCAGTGGGTTGGGGTTTTCCCGGAATGGGGGAAGGAAAGGGGGGAAATTTGTTTAGCAAACAGTCACAGGAAAGCAAAGCTTTATTTTTAAAGACGCCCGGGAATCAATAAGGCACCTCATAAGATCCAAAAAGGGTTTAAAAGGGGAAAACCCTTAAAAAAGTTGGAAGGGAAAATGACGCTTTAAATGCAAGGGGGGCCATAAATAACAAAAAACGAAGCTGATTCCCTTCACGCCCTGGTACAAAAAAACAGCCTCATAAAAATCAAAGAGGGGTTTAAAAAAGGGAAAACATTTAAAAAAATTGGGGAGAAAAATGAAAGCCCAAAATGGGGGTCCCATAAAAAAAAAAACTATTTACAAAATTTCTTTTAAGCGACCTCAGAAAACTCCGATTTACAAGAGAGTTTTTTTTTTAAAAAAAACTTTAGTTCCCCAGTTGTGTATAAATTTAAAAGTAAAGGCCCTTTGGGGGAGGACTAAGAGGACCTTTAACTCTGCTTTGGGAAAAAACTTGGCCACAAAGAGAAGAAGAAAGGGTTTTTGAAGGGGTTTGGGGGTAACCCTGAGAACAATGCCATTTTGGGGAACCCCTTGTGACATTTAGGAAGTCCTTGGGGTTTGGGGGTTAGTGGGGGGGATGTGGAAGATTTTGGGGGAGGAGGAAAAATAAGAAAAATAACCACTGATCAGCCGGAAGATCATCTTCAACACAAGAGGCCAAACCTAGGAAACTGCTTCAAAAGGAGGGGGGGAGAAAATTTAGAAAATTTCCTACTTTAAGGGTTAAAGGAAAAGTGTGCAAAAATGGGGTTTAACTCAAACCTTTACAGAAAAATCATCAAGACACAGCTAAACCGTGTTTTGGGAACCCGGACAATGGGCAAGTTTTGGCCCATTTTTTGGGAAAATCTTAAAGGAACGGGGTACAAAGGGCCCATGGACGATTTTTTTGGGGCGACAAGGGGGGCCAGTGACTCTCAAACTGGCCTAGTGGCCCTTAAAAAAGGGGAAATAACCCCGAAAAGGACTTTTCTACCTCAAGTCGTAATGGAAGGGGGTTTCCCCCCTAAACAAAAACTTTCCCCCTCCCCCCTCCCATCCCCTCAATCCCTCACCAGATCCCTTTAAAAAATTTAATGTCATGTATTCAAATTTTTACTAATTTGTAAATTTTGCCTGTTTTTTTCAGTTTTTTTTTTGAAATTTAAAATTAAATTTCAATTTTGGGAAAAAAAATTTTTTTTTTTATAATTTGGGGGCCCGGAAAAAGATTAATTTTTTTTCCAAATTTTTTTTTATGGGGGAAAATTAAATTTGGGTAACGATAAAATTTTGCCTTACGATGAGCCCCTCGGAACGGGTTAATTCGTAGGGCAAGGGGCCCCTGAAATTTCCCTTGGGAACCTTTTATATTTTAAAACTTATAATTTTCTTTTCCTAGGGATAGGTTTGGGAGAAAAGTAACCCCCAGGGGAATACAACCGTCCCGCCAATGAGGTAAAACGGAAGCCTGAAATTTTTTTTTCCCCGTTTGGGAGGAAATTTCTGGTTTCTTTTTCTGTCCCCATAAACATTGGGAAATTTTTTGGTACATCTTTCTAAAATTCTACTTACAAATTAGGTCACACTACACATACATGAAAAAAGCATAATATACACACCCCCTGGTTTTTTTCTATTTTTTTTTCCTAGTTCTTTTTCTTGTTTTTTTTCCCCCTTAACTCCATGGGGAAGTGGAACAGAATTTTTCCTCCGTAACCTGCGTGTTGTAAGAGGCGACTAAAATGCCGGGAGCAAAAGGGTAGTAACCCCTTCTCCTGTATATATTACTAATTTTTTGGGAAGGGGAAACCCTTTTGTTTTTTTCCTTTTTGGGGCCCCCCCCCTCAGTGGGGAAAAGGCCGGTGTGTTGAAAAAGAAAATTTTTTCTTTATGCTTTAAATTTTTTAAATTTCACTTTTCCTTTGGGGGAGATGTTAGTTTAATTTTAAATTAGTTTTATGAGGAAAATGCTGGCAAGGGTTTTTGGGTAGTGGAAGATAGCAGGCCCGGGATATGTTCACAATATTCACAAAATCCAACAACATTGGGAAAATTTTCTTTTTTGTCCCTTTTTTTTTATCGCTTTCTCACTTAAAATTTCTTGCTATACTCTTAATTAAAACCCCTTTCACTGGCTGGGACTAACCTTTATCGAACTTGCGGGTTTAGGCAAAGGGGACCTTCTCCCCCCCTCCTTCCCCTCCACTTTTGGGACTTTGCTCAGTTTTTTCTTGAAATTTTTTTTGTGTTTTTTTCCCTTTTTTATCATAGGCTGCACTAGAAACTTTCTTTTGGGGCCCCCGGGGCTTTTTAGCATTAAAGCACTAAAAACAATAAATAATACAAAATCCCCCTGTACGTAAATTGGAATTGACGGGAACGGGGTTATAAAAAATGGCAAAACCCGGGTTTACACGGGGTCTTGGAAATGGGTGGGCCCCGCTTTTGGGGGGGCGCATGGACACGTTCAGGAAAAAAAGCCTTTAAAAAGAGTTTTCGGGGTTTTTTAAACCAATATTTTTACGCCAAAGAGAGGGTTTATTTGATTTGGTGATAGAAGATGCCGCCAAAATTGAGGGGCCACTGTATATTTTAATAAACCCGAATAAGGGAAAACAACTCTAATATATTTTTACCCTTTGGTTGCATCCAGTTGGTGAGTTGGTCGTAATCCTTTGGGTTTTTAAACAAGCACCCTTGCTAAGTGAGGAGGGGGCGTAAAAGGAATTTAAACCCCCCATAATGCAACATAAAACGAAAAAAAAAAGCTATCTTTTCTACGAAATTACAAAAAAAGCAGCATATGTTTGAGAACCTAAGTTTAACCCAAAAAAAACAACAAACGGGCTTATTTCCATTTCCTGGGTTGGGCTTGCCATATATGATTTTTTGGGAAATATTTTTTCTCAGTTGTTTGTTTGGGCTATCTTATTTTAAACCCTTGGGGGGTGTATGATGGGAAAAATGCTTCTTAAACGAAACCAAAAATGAAAGAAATCGGATGATAAATGAGGGGGGGTTTTTCCTCACCATTAGGCCCCCCCCCTTTGTGGGGATATTTTTAGTATGGTTTTAAAGGGTTTTATTCTCGTTTTTTTGGTCTCACCCCGATAGAAAGGAAAATAATTAACAGAAATAGAATAATTTTTATTGGGTTTTAGATGAAAAATTTCCTTTAAATTTGGCTCAAAATAGCAGAAATGGTTTTAAATTTTTTTCCGGTTTTTTCAAAAATTTAAACCCAAAAGGGCATCACCATCCCAAAACGTGTCCAAATGGCCAGGGCTCGATGCCGTCATGAATGGGTTTTTTATTATTTATACAACTATTACAAAATGCAGTATCTGCATAACAGTAAATCTAAATTTTTTTTTAAAATAAAAATTTAAATGGAAAACCCCGAGTAAAATAAGGGGGGGGCCAAGAGCATGACAAGAATGGAGAAAATGTTTATTTTAGGTCAGGAAAGGCGGACTGTTTATTCTGGACCCTAAATTTTAAAAATTTACATCTTAGGGGAAATTTTTGTAAAATTGGCCAAAATTTCCAATTTCTACCACTTTATTGGGTAGTTTAAAAAAGGGAATGGGGGGTTTCCCTTTTACCCTTTTGAACGAAAAGAGGAAAAAATAATAATTTTTTAATTCAGGAAAACACAAAAACAGTTTTTTACATAAAATTTCAAAACATAGCAGCACGAAGAGAACCTAGGGAAAAACCAAAAAGGTTTGTCAAATGACTTTTTCTATTTGGGGCCTTAACCCCTTTAAATGTCCAAAGTAACCTACGTTTTTTCAACATTTGAAAGTTGTAAAAAAAGTAGATCTTTTTTTTTTTTTTTTTTAAAACATGTAAAAAAAACTTGATCTACTTTTTTTTTTTATATTTGAAAATAAGTAAAAAAAAAAAATAGATCTACTTTTGGGGCACAAAGCATTGAACGTAGATTTTGCTTGGACATTTAAGGGTTTAAAAGGGCCCTTTGGTTAGGGGATGGGTTTTTTAAAGCATAAAAAACCACTAGCCATTTTTTAAACAAGCCGAAACAAGAACAGATCTTTCAACAAACCCCTTGCAAAACTGTTTTTTGCAAGAGTTGCACTGAAGCAAAAGGTTTAGTTTCAACACTTTTATTTAAACCCTTAACGAACTTTAACCCTTTTTATGGTCGGTCACTACATGTGCATCTTAAAACCCCGGGGGGCGTCCCCTCCTTATAGCGTAAATTCTAGCACCTTCAAAGGGGCGGGAAAAGGGTGGGGAGGCCTACAAATTTAGAGGAAAGGGTCCGCATGGGCACTGTGTGAAGTAAAAAAAAATCTTGAGGCATGGTGCATTGGGGAATGCCATTTCAGTACCCCTTTTCACCAAACCTTGTGGTAAGAAATTTCCTCACTCCCCATGAATTGGGCTCTTATTTTCCCAAATGGGCAGTTCTTAGACCCAAAGGGAAACTCAGTGAAAAAATGAATTTTTTTGGTTCTAGGAGCTTTTGACGAAAGCAATGGGCCCAAAGGGAAAACCCAAAAGGGAAAGGAAAAAAGGGAAAGGGAAAGAGAGAGAAGGAAGGAAGAAGTAAGGAAGGAAGAAGTTTAAAAAAGGAAGGGGAGGGAAAGGGAAAACAACCCAGTTTACCATCAACCCCAGGGTAACCCAAGTCAGACAAAGTGACTTCCATCCCTTCTGATGAAAGGCATGGGGCCTCATGGGGGTTTTGGGAAAGGGAGTGAGGTAGTGAGTGTATATAATGAAATCCAAATTTTGACTCAGCACATTTACAATCCACCCCCCCCCCACACAACATCAAGCTTCCAGAAGCTCAGCATTTTTCCCGGAACTGTCCAGTTGACTATATAATGTACATGAAAAAACATTATAGAACAAAAGTATTTAAAAAAACTTTTTTATTGTTGGGGTTTGGGGGGTTTGGTTTTTTTGTAAACAATACAATGAAAACAATATTTGTGAAAGGGTTTTTGTGTTTATACAACCAGTTAATATATATACAATATCTTAGATCACCCAGAAGAAAAAAGAAAGCAGATTAATATATACAGCCCTTTTTTAAAAACCCCTTTACAATGTTTATCATTGGGGTAATAGGCACAAAAAAGCATGGTAAAAAATAACAGGGAAAATTTGGGGAGAAAGGATCCCATAAATTTTCCCCGCAGACAAAAAACACAAAGGTATAAAATCCCAACAGAGTAAAGTCTGAGGCGGCTACGGAAAAACCGTTCCACAAGGCACAGTACTCGCTCCCACTTGTTTTTTCCCCCTCCTATCTTTACACAGACAAAGGAAAGTCCCCACAGCACCGGGGTCTTCCTTCGCAATACCCCCGAATCCCGCCCTAAAAAGTGTCTTTTCCTTGCAGACACTGCAAGGGTCCCAAACAAACATCAAAACCAAAAAATTTAATGGGCTCCCAGAAAACAATATAAGTTTTAATGATAAAATTTAAAAACTCCGCTTGAAGTTTTTTTGAACCTGTACTCCCTGGGGTGCAGGCGGAAATACATGATTATATAAACCGGAAAATCCTAGAGGGACTAGTAAACCCAACTTGCACATGAAAATCCCCTCACAACAAAGGGAAAGAAAACTGCAGACGATGCAACATCCCCCTGAAAACAGGGGGGTTTACCACCGTTAAGAGACCCAAAACAATAAGTGTCAGGGGGCCCAACGGTTTTAATTTTTCCTCCCAGCAACAAAAGGGGGGTTACCAAAAACCCCAGGCTGGCTTCAACAGGACTGGACAAAATACCTATCAGTACCTGCC
The DNA here is from genome assembly GCF_026875155.1 of Cherax quadricarinatus. Classification (NCBI taxonomy): domain Eukaryota; kingdom Metazoa; phylum Arthropoda; class Malacostraca; order Decapoda; family Parastacidae; genus Cherax; species Cherax quadricarinatus. The sequence continues at coordinate 29,705 of NW_026465590.1, forward strand.
CCCCGGGCTGTGGGGTCGTACATTGGATTGCGTGCAGGGCCAACAGTAACAGCCGGTTTATCACTCTGATCCACCATGGGGGCCTGGGCACAGACCAGGCCACGGGGGGGTTGAAACCCCCGGAAATCCTCCCGGGGAAACCCCCGGGCCAAAACCATAAAATTACTTGAAGAAATAAAACATAAAAAATAAAAGAAAAAAGTAATTTAAAAGAAAAAATAATACAGTGGCCCCCCCAAAAAAGATTACCCCCAAATGCGACCAATTATGTAAGTGTAAATTTTTTAAGTGCTTTGTAAAGGGTTTTTTTGGGGGTCTGGAAAGGGGCTAATCTACTTCACAATATTCCTTAAAGGGGAAAAAAATTCGGTCAGTAAAAGGGACCCGAACAAATTAAATTTAGTGAAAAAAAATCCCTTTAACCGGGGGTCCACTGTAAAAGTGGGACTTTTGGGAAAAACAACTTGAATAATTTATTCCAAAAGGGGTTTTGAGGGGCTATACCCCAACGAATTTTTTCCCATAAGGGGTTAATGTAAAAAGATAAAACTGTTTCAAAACTCATAACAAAACACTTTCAAAAGCACTTACATAAAAACACTTACCCTAGTTTTTTCGCATTTTGAAACCGTTCGTACCGAGGAAACCCCATCCGGCAGTTTAGCGATGTTGCCATGACAGTTTACTTTTTTGGCAACTTCCCTGGGCCCCTATATCCGGGAATAAATTATCGCAAAATTTTTTTTTTTTTTTTTTTTTTGGGTTAAACACTTGGAAAATTATTCTTAAGATTTTGGTAAGAAAATTTTTTTTTTTTTTTTTAATTTTCCCAAACCTGAAACACCCGATCGGGGTCTCAACCCTTAAAGGGTTTTAAACAGCACTACAGAATGAATCTAAAAAAATAGCTATAGTTTGGTAGACTGAACAAGGAATGGGCTAAAATAGGGTGTAAATTGGGTAATCCAAAAAAGTCACTAATCTGGCACCCTACGTCCCAATGATCCCGGATTTGTGATGGCCGACCTGAATTTTTATAAACATTAAAAATTACTAAAAAGTTTAAATGGTGCAAAGGGGGACTTTAAAAAAATATCTAAAGATGGTTGAAAAAAACCCCACTACCAGTATAGTATGCTCCTCACTTAACGCCCAATTTCTTATTAACCTACTCTTAGGAATGAACCCAGTCTCATGTGAGGAAGGGCTGTATACAATGTACACATCACGTACTTATATAATGCAGCCTGATGGAAAGTATGACACGCCTACAAGAAAAACTTATCACTACATCACTGTATTATAAAATGCACCCTGCAGGGAAAGCTATACAACCTACAAGACAAACATTCACGGAAACTAAAAAACAATATTGGTAGTCTTGACTTTCTATAAATTTTGGGAAAAACCAATTGCAAATGGGGCCCAAAGCAGCTTAAAGAGGGCCCTCACTTTGGGTGGAATTCTGCACTATTTTAAATAAACCTCAGAGACGGGGTATGTAACTAATAACAATGTTAAAAGAACAAAACACTGTCCTCTTCTAACTTTATTCCCCATCCAATACCCCATTATCTAAGTTTCACTAAACACAGTGTAGAATTAAACCCAAGGGCACATGAGGCTATCTTGAAACGCATGGCCCCTTGAAAACTGAAGTCCAAGTTTTTCCCAAAACTTCTAGAAATACTAGACTTAAACTTTCTTTTACCAATTTTTTCAAGATCAAAAGTTGTCTTGCAGTTTGCATAAAAATTTCCACACAGACTCATAACTTTATCAAGAACCACAAATCTGCGTATTTTTAATTTTGCAAAAATTTACTTTTTTTTTATGATCCCCATTTTTTTTGTTAATGCCCCTCAACCTCCCCCCCCCAAAAAACAAAACCAACCCACAAAATACTTTTGAAAATGTACTCCTGAGTTTCTACCCAAATCTTTCCCTTACAAGTTTTTTCTTAGGGGAATGACAAATTACTGAGGTTTGAGGATACTTAAAAAGAAATACAGCCTTTAAACAAAATGGATGCAAGGGTTTTTTTAAAAAATTTATAGACACCTGTGTGTATTTCCATTTTGTACGGATTTTCTAGAACCTCTTAAAAATTTTCCCTGAAAAATTTAAAGGGAATGTTTTATTACTTTTCTTTACTTCTTCTCATTATTTATCCCCAACCTTTTTTAAACTAAAGAAATATTTAAATGGAACTTATTTTCTGATTCTATATTCTATAAGATAAAGCATCCAATTTTCTGTCTCATTTTTCCATGGTTGCACAGCACTTTTTTCATTTTCCTTTAACCTCGAAAAAAAATTTTGTTAGATAATCTTCCCAGTTCCAAAGAGTGCCTGCTTGGGAGAGTATGAGCCAAACTGAGCAGCATTGCCACCATGGCTCCCCCCATGGGGGGGTATGCCCCCCCTCCACAATGTTAAACCCAAACCCTTTTCCCGATTATTCAAAAACCCGAAACACCTCTTGTAGTTACGGCGTCAGCTGGGGGCACGCCATCGAGGAATTCGATAGAGAAACCTGAAACACGAGTTCCGATTACATTCTCAGCTTAAAATTGAGAAAAAAAAAAACAATTTTTATGAGCTTTTAGCTTAAAAAAAAATTTGCACCTCCCCCAAAAAAAAAGTTAAAAAAGTTTCTTCTAATATTCAGAAAGGTATCCACAAACCACAAAATTTTTACTCATTACTTTTGCGGGTTTTCCCCTCAGGCCCCTAACAATAACAGTATTTATTAGGGGGAAAAGGGGAAAGATTTTACTTTACCATTTTTCCTGCCCTATTCTAACTTTTCAGGGGTTAAAGCACTCACACAAAAAATAGAAAATACTTATAACTCTCTAACGTCCAAACGTAGATCACACCCTACCACTAGCCTCCAAATGTAGATCTAGTTTTATTTTCCTCCCCCAAATTTGGGACGATTGCCAAATCCTGTCAGTTAGAATGAGTTTTAAACATTCGGTGGCACATATTAATATCTTGTGGAGCCCCATTTCAATTGGCCCTCCAGCTAGAGCAAACAGCATGGCAAACCCCAGGATTCACGATGGCATTTTTGTTTTAAACACTCCCCTTTTTAAGGAAAGGATGCGACCCTGATTTAGGGGCTTTTGAGATGGGTGTGGCCACAAGTGGTCGGGAAATATCAAAAACCTTGATGAAATCCTGTGCAACATTTGTGCAATATCCTTTAAATTTTATCCACTGGTAAGTCATCCTTCCAGAATGCCCTAAACCCAACCCAAGAAAAAGAGAACAATTCGGAACGTGTAATATGTGTTTACAAACAAAAAGACAGAAAAATAGAAAAATTTAACAACAGATAGACATTTTATATGAAACAGTGAAAACAAACAAACACCAACAGTGCCCCATCATCAACCACTCCACTGCTGCACGCCAGGGGAGAGAACCATCTTACACATGCTTCAAGGAATTTCAGTGACTCCCAGTCTAAAACTTTGCGGGACCTATAAATACGTTGTATATACAGGGGTACCCCGGTTTTTCTACGCTCCCAACTAAACAATAGTAAGTGTATTATTGTAATGCTTTGTAAGAGATTTTTGGGGGCCTGAAACGGACAAATCAAATTTTACGTTTTTCCTCATGGGAAAAATTTCGTTCGAACAGCACTCGAATAGCCTTCGGAAACGAATTAGGCCGAAACCAGGGTACCCTGTATTTCTAACAATAGAGGTGCCCAAAGGGGTGGGGCAAAATGTTCACCTCCAGTGTGTTTGTGACTTTTTGAGAGACAGGGGACCCCCCCTTTACATGGCATCGGGTTACTTAAACTCCATACGATCATTTTAACGAAAAAATTTTGCCTCGCCCATGCAAAAAACCACTTCACACATTGTGGGGACGTGCCCCACTGGGCCTCAGGCCATGTTTACAAGCAGCCGTGGGGTCGCATCCACGCATACATTCATAATTTCACCCATCCCATGTTTTTTTGTCTTGTAACGCAAAAAAAAGTCACCAGGGCCCCCAAAAAAGCTTTTATCCAAACCCGTGGTAAAAAGGTGAGAATTTGTTGGAAAAAATTAAAAAAAAATTTTTTAAGGGTTTGGGGGTAACCCGGGGAAAGGCCTATCCCGTTTGGAACCATTGTGCCCATTCAAAATTAAGGAATGTGTGCAAAGGGGTTGAAATGCAAACCTTTTTGGATGAAAAGCACCCAACACAGCTATTGCAAGCCGTGCTGGCGACTATTTCAATACAATGTTGTAGTCCCTTTTAGCAAAACTTAAAGGAACGGGAGGAAAGGAGCCATGGACAAATTTGTTGTGCGAAAGGGCCAGGGGCTCCAACTGTCCCAGTGGCATTAAAAGAAAAGAAGGGAAGTAAACCCCCGAAAAGGGGCTTGATACCTCAATCCTAATGGAAGGGGATTTTCCCCTTTTAAACAATAACTTCCACACTTCCCCCCCCTCCCGTCCCTCAAAACATCACCCGATCTTCAATAAAGGAATGTCATGTATTCTATCTTAGTAAGTATTAAATTGTGCATGTTTTTTAAACTTGTGTGTATTAAAAAATATTCTTGGTAAAAATTTTTTTTTCAGACTTTTGGGTGTTTTGCACGGATTAATTTTATTTTATTTCTTATGGGGAAAATTAATTCGCCCCTTTCGATAATTTTGGGTCACATGACTCTCAGGAACGGATTAATATTGTAAGGCGGGGGCCCCTGTATTTAGTACCTAATATTAGTGTCAAACAAAAAATTGGGAGAAAACACAAGAATTACTCAAATTTTAATTTTAAACTAAAAATTATATAAATTAAAGAAAATTTAGAAAAAAGGTAATCAGCAACACTTTTGCAAGCGGGAGGGCTCCCTGTTTCCATAGGGGAGCAAAAAGCGCCAACTTTGCATTTTAAAACTCCCTAAGTACGGGTAAATTTTTTTTTTTCTTTCTTTATGTAAAAAAAAAGTCCCCTTATTAAAAAAAAAAAAAATTTAAAATTTTGGAGAGCTGGGGGAGAGAACAACCACATTTGGACAGTTAAGGGGGTTTAAAAAAAAAATGGTTAATTAAGAAAGCTTAGAATGACACTCAACCCTTTTCTAAGTTTGCCACAGCCATGCTGGGGGGAGAATTTACTATAAAAAATTGCATTTTGGGCACACGGGGTCCATGCTAACTTCCTATGGGTACAAAAAAATACCTAACTGAATGAATCTTTGAGCCATGCCCAGGGCTACACACTGGCCTGGTGTTTTTGGGCCACCGCGATGGGCTCTAACCTTACCCGTTTTGTTTTTTTTGCAAACTGTTTTTACGTTTTGCGAGTCATATATTTCACACTCAGCGTCAACAAAACCAATACAACCATTCCCTAGACTCCAAAAAAAAATTTTTTTGTTTGTTTTTTTTCCCCAAAAAACTGGCCGTATCCCCCTGAGGCAGGGGGGCCCCAAAAAAGGGAAAAAAGTTTTCCCTTTTTAAATTTTGTAAACAGGGCCCCCGTTTTTTGTAATTAATCCGTTCCTGGAGGGGCTATATTATCAAATCTCGATTTTCGAATCATTTTTTTCCCCCTAAAAATAATGAAAAAAAAAATTAATCCTTCCTGACACCAGAAGATCAACAATTTTTTTTTTTCCTTAAAGATAGATTTACATGCACAAAAAATAACATTCAACATGACAGTTCCTTTTTGAAGGGTGTTGTTGAAGAATGGAAGACAGGGGGGGGAAAAGAGGGAAGAGAGTTATTGTTGGGAAGGGAATCCCCCCCCATAAGGAGGGAGGTTGGTAAATGCATGAGTGAGAAGGGTTTTTTTTGAGTGGGGCTTTCATATCGGGGTTTTTTCTTTGGGTTTTTCAAGAATGGTATATAATCCGACAATTTTTTTGGGGGCATTGAAAATTGGGTTGGGGAAAAGTTTTGTTAGGGGATAAATTTAAAAGGGGCCCGCCTATAGGGCCAACGGCCTCTGCAGTGTTCCCCCTTTCTTAGTTCTTATGACCTAGGCATTTAGGGCCACTTACCTTTTAAAAAAGATTTACACGCAGAAAAAAATCCAAAAAAAATGTAGACACTATAAAATGTATAAATGAAAATTGGGATAGGGGTAGTTGATGGGGGAACGGTTGCCTAGTAGGGGATCAAAACTAAAAAATTGGGGAGTTTCAAATTTAGGTTTGGGGTAAATACATTAGTGAAGGGGTTGGGTTTGAATCGGTCTTGCACCTGAGAAATAGGTTTTTCAAAGCTTTTTGTTTATATTCATTATGCTGTTAGGGGTTGGATTTTTGAAGGACCGGCCCTAGTATGGGGCCCAAAAGGGCCCTTTGCACGTTTTCCCCCCTTTTTTTATGTTCTAAAAACTATGGGGATAAAACATAATGTTGAGGGGTTGGATTTTAGTCAGCTTTCACCCAGCTTATTCTTGGGTGCATTTGTTCGTTTTTGGGGGTTGGGTTGTGAAGGACCTCCTGTATGGGGCCAGCAGGGTGTTGCATGTTTTCCCACTTTCTTAAGTTCTTATGTTCTTTTTTTTTTAAAATCACACTTACCAGTAGGGTAATCGAGGCAATGACCTTGGGGACTTTAAAAGAATTGGGCAAATATTGAGGGGGGGGGCTGAGTTTGATTTATTCATTGGGGACGGGGGTAAATTCTTGGGTCTTTGTGTAAGGGCATTTGATAAACCTGCCCTTTTAGGCCAGTAACCCGCGTGTTTTTTCCCTTTATTTCTTATGGGGAAAGGGTTGAAAAGGGCTTGCCCAGTTGGGCCAAAAGGAACTGCATGTTCCCCTTTCTTATTGGGGGACTTTTTTTGTGTGAGGGGGAGGAAAGTTTACTGTTGGGGGAAAATGACATAATATCACTCACAGCTTATTTATCATCACAATTTAACTAATATGACAAAACAATAAAAATAACATGAAAAATGGGAAAAACCAAATAAAAAATAACATTATATTGCCACGAGGTGTTGTGTTTTTGTTGTTTTGGGTAATAAGGGCCCCGGGAGCTTATTTAGTACTTTCAAGCACTAAAATAAAAAGGAAAATTAGAAATATTTCGTTGGGGCACGTGAAGGGACCTTCGCTACGGAAACAAAGCCGACTGGCTGCCACCCGGCCACGCCGTGGGACGCGTCCCCGACGACTACAAATCGCGATCAACCTATAAAAGCGAGCCCATGTTTATACGAAAATACCCTATGATTTCCCAAATCTATGATCCCAAAAAACCAAAAAGCGAGGGACCACTGTATACAGTGACCCCCCGCCTAACGATGGCATTGCATAAAAGATAAAACCCCTAGCGATACATTTTAAACGCAAAAATTTTTCCTCGCCCAACTAAAAAACTCCTCAACGCATTTGTTTTGGGTATGAAGAAAGAGATAATTTCTATGTACAAAAATGGAGTGCGTGCCCGGACTGGCCAGGTTGTATACCAAAACCCCAAAACAACCCGCCAATAGGGCCCAAAAAACGACAAACAAGAAGCTGTTCTTTCAAAAGGTTACTTTTTTTTTCAATAAGAGATCGCAAGTGATAGAAGATGTTAGGACTGTTGCTGGTGTGGAAAACGAAAAAAAATAGCGGGGGAAGCATCTTTTTCAAACGATCAAGTGAAAAAAGGGAGGATTTCATGGGAAAATAGAAAATCCTGCAACTTTGGGGGATCGAGGAATTAAGGCCACAAAGTTGGTTTTTAGAATTTAAAAATCAATGGGATATATATTGAGGTTTCCAGTTCGACCAAAAAACACTGAAAAATAGTGAAGGAATTTAAGGGTAC
>NW_026465591.1:5000-13098 GCF_026875155.1 Cherax quadricarinatus
GCACTGTCGCTTGATCTCCAGATAGTTTCTTGACTATGAACTGAACTTCTCCAGGCCGAGGGGCTGACAACCTCAAATTCTACGACTTTAAGGGTGATGGACTGATTACATCGTCTTCACAAACCTTCTTTCCTGCCTACTTTCTGTATTCGACTGAAGAAGCCTACTGTGTAGGCGAAACGTTTCGGAATAAAGTTGTCTAACTGTTGCATATGTGTCTTACCTAACAACCTGTCGGTATTATAAAACCATTTTGATGTTCATCTTGTCAGACACTGCAACACGTGGCATCTGGTAAAAGAAAACACCTTGAACAAGCTTTTCAAGTGAGAAGGGTTGGGTCTGAGAGGGACATGACCTCTCAGTTGCCTCTCACTACTACTATTACTACTACTACTACTACCCGCACCTCTCCTTCCGACAGTATTTAAGTCTCCGCACTGTCGCTTTATCTCCAGATAGTTTCTTGACTATGGAACTGAACTTCTCCAGGGCCCAGGACTGACAACCTCAAATTCTACGACTTTAAGGGTGATGGACGATTACATCGTCTTCACATCTCTTCTGTTCCTGCCTACTTTCTGTATTCGACTGAAGAAGCCTACTGTGTAGGCGAAACGTTTCGGAATAAAGTTGTCCCAACTGTTGCATATGTGTCTTACCTAACAACCTTCGGTATTATATACCATTTTGATGTTCATCTTTTCAGACACTGCAACACGTGGCATCTTGGTACAGAAAACACCTTGAACAAGCTTTCAAGTGAGAAGGGTTGGAATCTGAGAGGGACATGACCTCTCAGTTGCCTCTCACTACTACTATTACTACTACTCTACACCCTGCACCTCTCCTTCCGACAGATTTAAGTCTCCGCACTGTCGCTTGAAACTCCAGATAGTTCTTTACTAAAGGAACTGAAATTCTCCAGGCCGAGGGACTGACAACCTCAAATTCTACGACTTTAAGGTGATGGACTGATTACATCGTCTTCACATCTCTTCTGTTCCTGCCTACTTTCTGTATTCGACTGAAGAAGCCTACTGTGTAGGCGAAACGTTTCGGAATAAAGTTGTCTAACTGTTGCATATGTGTCTTTCCTAACAACCTGTCGGTATTATAAACCATTTTGATGTTCATCTTGTCAGAAAACTGCAAAAACTGGCATCTTGGGGACAGAAAACACCTTGAACAAGCTTTTCAAGTGAGAAGGTTGGATCTGAGAGGGACATGAAACCCTCAGTTGCCTCTCACTACTACTATTACTACTACTACTACTACCCTGCACCTCTCCTTCCGACAGTATTTAAGTCTCCGCACTGTCGCTTGATCTCCAGATAGTTTTTTGACTATGGAACTGAACTTTTCCAGGCCGAGGGACTGACAACCTCAAATCTACGACTTTAAGGGTGATGGTCTGATTACAGCGTCTTCACATGCGCTTCTGTTCCTGCCTACTTTTTGTATTCGACTGAAGAAGCCTCTGTGTAGGCTGAAACGTTTCGGATAAAGTTGTCTAACTGTTGGCATATGTGTCTTACCAACAACCTTGTCGGATATATACCATTTTGATGTTCCTCATGTTGGGTAGGTTTAGGTAAAGTGATTTAGGTTGGTTAGTAGGTTAGGTTGAGTAAACACAGTTGTTTTGGGGAATCACCACAAAAACTGGAAAAATGGCCTCGTGTCTGTTTAAACTTTTTAATTATAAGTCGTGATGAGTTTTTCTTAAACTAAACAACATTCCTTAAAAATTGTAATAAATCTGTTTTATTGATCGAAATGTTTGACAGTGTGAATATATTTGGTTCCCTCGGGTAAATCAACGTAAATGGTTTCTCTTATGTGATCATAGGAATCCTGATGAACTCAAGATCAAGTTCTTAAAATTACTTAAAACTTACTTTCTTATTCTCTTAGAAGCGGGTTAAACTTATTTAGGGAAAATATGGACTGAATTTATCTCGTGTTGGTACCAATTTCTTTTATTATTTTTGGAATAATAAGAAAACATTAAATGCTGCTTTTTTGAGCAATAATTTCCGAAAATGATGTGTGATTATATCAAAACCTTCCATGTTGAGTAGTTGATGGTGCAACATCTGATAACTCCCTAACAATGTTTGAGTAGTTGATGTGCAACATCTCCTTAGTAACAACCCTTCAATGTTCAGTAGTTGATGGTCGAACATCTTAGTAACAACGCCATCAATGTTGAGTAGTTTGATGGTGCAACATCTATAGAACAACCCTTCAGTGTTGAGTAGTTGTGGTGCAGACATCTTATTAACAGAACCCTCAATTTCAGTAGTTATGGTGCAACATCTGAGTATCAACCCTTCATTGTTGAGTAGTTGATGTGCAACATCTTAGTAACAAACCCATCAATGTTGAGAGTTTGATGGTGCAACATCTGAGTAACAACCCTTCAATGTTGAGTATTGAGTGGTGCAACATCTTAGTACGTAATACCCTTCAATGAATGTAGTTTGATGGTGCAACATCTGAGTAACAACCCTTCAATGTTGAGTATTGATGGTGCATACAGCTGAGCAACAACCCTATCAATGTTGAGTCGTTGATGGTGCAACACATCTGTGGAGTAAACAACCCTTCAATGTTGAGTAGTTGATGGTGCAACATCTGATGGCAGCAACCCTTCAATGTCAGTAGTTGATGGTGAAACATCAGAGTTACAACCCTTCAATGTTGAGTTAGTTTTGATGGTGCCACATCTTAGTAACAACCCAATTCATGTTGAGGTAGTTGATGGTGCAACATCTGAGTAAACAACCCTTCAATGTTTGAGTAGTTGAGTTTCAACATCTTAGTAACAACCCTTCAATGTGATTAGTTTATGGTGACAAACCATCTAGAAACCAACCCTTCAATGTTCAGTAGTTGATGGTGCACATCTGAGAAACAACCCTTCAATGTTGGAGTATTGATGTGCAACATCTTATAACAACCCTTCAATGTTCAGTAAGTTGATGGGTGCAACATCTGAGCAACAACCTTCAATGTGAGCTAGTTGATGGTGCAACATCTGAGCAACCAACCCTTCATTTTGAGGAGTTATGGTGCAACATCTAGTAACAACCCTTCAATGTTTGAGTATTGATGGTGCAACATCTTATAACACCCCGCCCAATGTTGAGTAGTTGATGGTTGCAACATCTAGTAACAACCCACCAATGTTGAGTAGACTGTGGTGCAACATCTTATTATAAATAACCCTCAATGTTGATAGTTGAATGGTGTCAACATCTTATACAACCCTCCAATTTTGAATAGTTGATGGTGGCTACATCTTAGTAACACCCTCCAATGTTGAGTAGATGATGTGCAACATCTTAGTCACAACCCTCCAATGTTGAGTAGTTGATGGTAGCAACATCTGAGTAACAACCCTCCCATTGTTCAGTAGTTGATGGTGCAACAACTGAGTAACAACCCTCGCAATGTTCAGTAGTTGATGATGGTGCACCATCTGAGTAACAACCCTCCAATGTTGAGTAGTTGGGTGGGCAACATCTTAGTAACGGGCCCTCCAATGTGAGTAGTTTTGATGGTGCAACATCTTAGTAACAACCCTCCCATGTTGAATAGTTGATGTTGCAACATCAGAGTGAACAACCCCTCCCAATGTTCATTAGTTATGGTGCAACATCTTAGTAACAACCCCTCCAAATGTTCAGTATTTGATTGTGCAACATCTGAGTAACAACCCCCAATGTTCAGTAGTTGATGTGCAACATGCTGAGTACAACCCCCAATGTTCAGTAAGTTGATGGTGCAACATCTAGTAACAACCCTCCAAAGTTCAGTAGTTGATGGTGCAACATCTAGTAACAACCCTTCATGTTCAGTAGTTGGAAGGTGCAACATCTAGTAACAACCCTTCAATGTTCAGTAGTTGATGGTGCAACATCTTAGTACAACCCTTCAATGTTCATTAGTTGAAGTTGCAACACTTAGTACAACCTATCAATGTTCAGTAGTTGATGGTGCTACATCTTAGTAACAACCCTTCAATGTTCAGTAGTTGATGATGCAACATCTTAGTAACAACCCTTCACTGTTCAAGTAGTTGAAGGTGCAAACATCTGAGTAGCAACCCTTCAATGGTTCAGTAGTTGATGGTGCAAACATCTTAGTAACAAACCCGTCATGTTGGCTAAGTTGAATGGTGGCAACATCTGAGTAAAAACCCTTCAAGTTGAGTCGTTGATGGTGCAACATCTGAGTAACAACCCTTCAATGTTGAGAAGTTGATGGTGCAACATCTTAGTACAACCCTTCAATGAAATAGTTGATGGTGCAACATCTGAGTAAACCAACCCTTCAATGTTGAGTATTGATGGTGCACATCAGAGCAATAACAACCCTTCAATGTTCATTAGTTGATGGTGCAACATCTGAGTACCAACCCTTTCAATGTTGAGTAGTTGAGGTGCAACATCTGAGGCAGCTAACCCATCAAATGTTCAGTAGTTGATGGTGCAACATCTTAGTAACAACCCTCAATGTTGAGTAGTTGATGGTGCCAAACATCCTTAGTACAACCCTTCAATTTTGAGTAGTTGATGGTGCACATCTGAGTAACAAACCTTCAATGTAGTAGTTGATGGTGCAACATCTGAGTAACAAACCCTTCAATGTTGATATTATGGTGCAACATCTGAGTAACAACCCTATCAAATGTTCAGTAGTTGATGGTGCAACATCTGAGTTTAAACAACCCTTCAATGTTGAGTAGGTTGATGGTGCAACATCTTAGTAACAACCCTCACAATGTTCGTTAGTTGATGGTGCAACATCTGAGCAACAACCTTATGTTGAGTAGTTGATGGTGCAACACTGAGCAAGCAACCCTTCAATGTTGAGTAGTTGGATGGTGCAGACCTCTAGTAACAACCCTTCAATGTTGAGTAGTTGATGGTGTCAACCCTCTTAGTAACAAACCCTCCCTCCAATGTTGAGATTGATGGTGGCAACATCTAGTAACAACCCTTCAATGTTGAGTAGTTGATGGGCAACATCTTAGTAACAACCTCCCAATGTTGAGTATTGATGGTGCAACATCTTAGTAACAACGCCCCAATGTGAGTAGTTGAATGGTGGCAACATCTATAACAACCCTTCAATGTTTAGTATTTGATGGTGCAACATTCTTAGTAACTACCCACCCCATGTAGAGTAGTTATGGTGCAACATCGTTAGTAACAACCCTCCAATTTTTGAGTATTTGATGGTGCAACATCTTAGTAACAACCCTCCAATGTTGAGTAGTTGATGGTGCAACATCTGAGTAACAACCCTCCAATGTTCAGTAGTTGATGGTGCAACATCTGAGTAACAACCGTCGCAATGTTCATAGTTGATGGTGCATGACATCTGAGTAACAACCCACCAATGTTCAGTAGTTATGGTGCAACATCTGAGTAACAACCCCCAATGTGAGTGAGTGATGGTGCAACATCTAGTAACAACCCCTGCCAATGTTGAGTAGTATGATGGTGCAACAGCTTAGTAACAACCCCTCCAATGTTGATAAGTTGATGGTGCAACATCTGAAGTAACAACCCTCCAATGTTCAGTAGTTGATGGTGCCACATCAGAGTAACAACCCTCCAATGTTCAGTAGTGATTGTGCACATCTGAGAAACAAAACCCTCCAATGTTCAGTAGTTGATGGTGCAACATCTGATAACAAAACCTCCATGTTCAGTATATGATTTTGCAACATCTTAGTAACAACCCACCAATGTTCAGTAGTTGATGGTGCAACATCTTAGTAACTACCCTTCCAATGTTTCAGTAGTGAGGTGCAACATCTTTAGTAACAACCCTTCAATGTCAGTAGTTGATGGTGCAACACTTAGTAACAACCCCCTTCAAGGTTCAGTAGATGATGTTGCCAACATCCTAAGTACCACAAACCCTTCAATGTTCAGTAGTTGATGTTGCAACTTCTTAGTAACAAAGCCCTTCAATGTTCATAGTTGATGGTGGCAACATCTTAGTAACAACCCTTCAATGTTCAGTAGTTGATGGTGCAACATCTTAGTAACATCCCTTCAATGGTGAGTAGTTGATGGTGCACACATCTTAGTAACAACCCTTCATATGTTCAGTAGTTGATGGTGCAACATCTTAGTTACAACCGTTCAATGATTCAGTAGTTTGATGATGCAACATCTTGAGTAACAACCCGGTCAATGTTCCAGTAGTTGATGGTGCCAACATCTGAGTAACACCCCTTCAATGTTGAGTAGTTGGATGGTGCAACATCTTAGTAACAACCCTTCAATGTTCATAGTGATGGTGCTTCATCTTAGTAAACAAACCCTTCAATGTTTGAGTAGTTGATGTGCAACATCTTATAACTACACCTTCAATTTCAGTAGTTAGGGTGCAACCACATCAAGTAACAACCCTTCAATGTTCAGTAGTTGATGGTGCAACATCTTAGTAACAACCCTTCAATGTTCAGTAGTTGATGGTGCAACATCTTAGTAACAACCCTTCAATGTTCAGTAGTTGATGGTGCAACATCTTAGTAACAACCCTTCAATGTTCAGTAGTTGATGGTGCAACATCTTAGTAACAACCCTTCAATGTTCAGCACTTGATGATGCTTGTGTATTTTCGAAAGATTTGAATTAGATTAGATCTCTATGTGAGTCCTAATTTACCTTTATACTTAAGATATATGGATTTAAGTTTCCTTTTGATGTCTAGTGAATGCCTCTTATGTTTTCCTTCAAAGGTTCAACTGTAATATTTAACTACATTATCAACTTACGCCGCTCTGTGTACTATTACAATCATGTGTATTGTAGTCCAGGGAACTGTGGACTGGGATCCCCTTTTCACATCAAATACCTACCAAAATACCTATTGTTAATTTAGGTTTTCCATATACGTCATACAATTTTTTAGTGGTCATGATGGCATACACAAGTTACTAGCAAATTAAAATATATTATGCACATTTAACCTTGGATAACCCATTTAAGCCTAGTTGTATGAGTTTGAAAATCTGAACCTCAAACTCATCCAACTATGCCTAACTGGGCAACCTGAGAACTCTCCACAAATTTCTAATCCTAAAAAAATGAACAATGTCAAATGTCTTTTTTGTTAACGATGTAAGAATATTTGTTTTTAATACCTGGCTAAGATACGTTGATGATATATTTTTTTTCTATCCGAGACGTCTCAATATCCAGGCCCTTCTCAACAAGATCAATGCAGCCGAACCATCAATAAAGTTTGCACTTTAACTAAAAAACGATGGCAAACTTCCTTTCCTCGACGTTCTCCTGTGCAGCTCTCCCGACAGTGACAAACTTCTCTTCAAATTGTATAGAAAGCCTACCAACAAGGACGATCTTATGCACTTTTATTCACACCAAGACACCTGCACTAAAAGAGGAGTCCTCATTGGCTTCTTCTTGAGAGCTCTTCGCATCTCCAGCCCTTGTTTTCTTGAAGAAGAATGTACCTAAATAACACAAGCCTTTACACGTCTTCAGTTCCCATCTTTCTTCATTCGAGATTGCAGACTCAAGGCACAAGCTATCCTCATCAAACCGCCCATTGAGCAGCCCCCTAAGCAGTTCATAGTGCTCCCATGTGGTGATGTTGCCACGAGTACTCGCCGGGCACTTGCTATGAGTAACATAAACGTTTCCACCATAAACACATCATCTATCAAAGACCTCACTACAAAACGCAGCACCAAACCTCTAACTTCTACCCTATCCTCTGTGGATTCTGTCCCAAGAAATATGTAGGCGAGACAGACAGAGATCTTGCAGTACGCCTGAATGAGCATCAAAATGCCTCTAACAGAGACGATGTAAGGTACGCCTGTGTCCTCCACAGAGACTCCACAGGGGATTTGATGAACTGGAATGAGGCACAACTCGTTCTCACCGAACCAGACCTCAGACGCCGACGGTGCCTAGAAGCCTCACTAATCGCCGTCACCGACACTATAGAACGTAACACTGGAAACTACAAAATTTAAAAAAAACATTGGCATATATGATACTCAAGCACCATCAACCCACAGGAATCACACGATTTAATA
>NW_026465592.1:0-14535 GCF_026875155.1 Cherax quadricarinatus
TAAACTGTCTTTTCGAAGATAACAGCAGGAGAACAATAAACAGATGTTGAAGATTTAATAATTCCAAGAATTAATAGCTTATCGACTTATTGTTCAAAAGCATCTCTGAGAGGCACTGAAATTGATTACTTTTCTTTCCCTTTCTCTTTACCCAGTGGTGGTTAATTCTAATTTATGGAGGACAATAATGATGATGTAATGATGATGTAAAGAGAGTAGTAAGGGAGAAAAAGTTAGCATATGAGAAGTTTTTACAAAGTAGAAGTGATGCAAGGAGGGAAGAGTATATGGAGAAAAAGAGAGAGGTTAAGAGAGTGGTGAAGCAATGTAAAAAGAGAGCAAATGAGAGAGTGGGTGAGATGTTATCAACAAATTTTGTTGAAAATAAGAAAAAGTTTTGGAGTGAGATTAACAAGTTAAGGAAGCCTAGAGAACAAATGGATTTGTCAGTTAAAAATAGGAGAGGAGAGTTATTAAATGGAGAGTTAGAGGTACTGGGAAGATGGAGGGAATATTTTGAGGAATTGTTAAATGTTGATGAAGATAGGGAAGCTGTGATTTCGTGTATAGGGCAAGGAGGAATAACATCTTGTAGGAGTGAGGAAGAGCCAGTTGTGAGTGTGGGGGAAGTTCGTGAGGCAGTAGGTAAAATGAAAGGGGGTAAGGCAGCCGAGATTGATGGGATAAAGATAGAAATGTTAAAAGCAGGTGGGGATATAGTTTTGGAGTAGTTGGTGCAATTATTAAATAAATGTATGGAAGAGGGTAAGGTACCTAGGGATTGGCAGAGAGCATGCATAGTTCCTTTGTATAAAGGCAAAGGGGACAAAAGAGAGTGCAAAAAGTATAGGGGGATAAGTCTGTTGAGTATACCTGGTAAAGTGTATGGTAGAGTTATTATTGAAAGAATAAGAGTAAAACGGAGAATAGGATAGCAGATGAACAAGGAGGCTTTAGGAAAGGTAGGGGGTGTGTGGACCAAGTGTTTACAGTGAAACATATAAGTGAACAGTATTTAGACAAGGCTAAAGAGGTCTTTGTGGCATTTATGGATTTGGAAAAGGCGTATGACAGGGTGGATAGGGGGGCAATGTGGCAGATGTTACAGGTGTATGGTGTAGGAGGTAGGTTACTGAAAGCAGTGAAGAGCTTTTACGAGGATAGTGAGGCTCAAGTTAGAGTATGTAGGAAAGAGGGAAATTATTTCCCAGTAAAAGTAGGCCTTAGACAAGGATGTGTGATGTCACCGTGGTTGTTTAATATATTTATAGATGGGGTTGTAAGAGAAGTAAATGCGAGTGTCTTGGCAAGAGGTGTGGAGTTAAAAGATAAAGAATCACACATAAAGTGGGAGTTGTCACAGTTGCTCTTTGCTGATGACACCGTGCTCTTGGGAGATTCTGAAGAGAAGTTGCAGAGATTGGTGGATGAATTTGGTAGGGTGTGCAAAAGAAGAAAATTAAAAGTGAATAAAGGAAAGAGTAAGGTTATGAGGATAACAAAAAGATTAGGTGATGAAAGATTGGAAAGCAGATTGGAGGGAGAGAGTATGGAGGAGGTGAATAATTCAGATATTTGGGAGTGGACGTGTCAGCGGATGGGTCTATGAAAAATGAGGTGAATAATAGAATTGATGAGGGGAAAAGGGTGAGTGGTGCACTTAGGAGTCTGTGGAGACAAAGAACTTTGTCCTTGGAGGCAAAGAGGGGAATGTATGAGAGTATAGTTTTACCAACGCTCTTATATGGGTGTGAAGCATTGGTGATGAATGTTGCAGCGAGGAGAAGGCTGGAGGCAGTGGATGTCATGTCTGAGAGCAATGTGTGGTGTGAATATAATGCAGAGAATTCGTAGTTTGGAAGTTAGGAGGAGGTGCGGGATTACCAAAACTGTTGTCCAGAGGGCTGAGGAAGGGTTGTTGAGGTGGTTCGGACATGTAGAGAGAATGGAGCGAAACAGAGTGACTTCAAGAGTGTATCAGTCTGTAGTGGAAGGATGGCGGGGTAGGAGTCGGCCTAGGAAAGGTTGGAGGGAGGGGGTAAAGGAGGTTTTGTGTGCGAGGGGCTTGGACTTCCAGCAGGCATGCGTGAGCGTGTTTGATAGGAGTGAATGGAGACAAATGGTTTTTAATACTTGACGTGCTGTTGGAGTGTGAGCAAAGTAACATTTATGAAGGGTTCAGGGAAACCGGCAGGCCGGACTTGAGTCCTGGAGATGGGAAGTACAGTGCCTGCACTCTGAAGGAGGGGTGTTAATGTTGCAGTTTAAAAACTGTAGTGTAAAGCACCCTTCTGGCAAGACAGTGATGGTGAAAGTTTTTCTTTTTCGGGCCACCTTGCCTTGGTGGGAATCGGCCAGTGTGATAATAAAAAAATATAAAAAATAGTTGTAAGTCTCAGAGTATTTGAAAATACATACAAGAATTTGAAACTGTACTCTGAAATTGTGGCTGTTGTTGAGATGTTAAATAACTGATAAGATTGACACTAGAATTTAGTGCTGAGAACTCATAAGTAATAATATCCAATGTACAGTTATTTCCAGAGTCAGATCCGTCTATATCAGTGACACAAATATTACATTTATGATTCTTTACAGACGGTAGGACTTTCTAAATCTATCTTCAAGATATTAATATAAAATAGCATACGTATTCTGCTAATATCAGATAAATACTCTGCTTTGTTTACAGCCTAAGTTAATTTAAATGGACCACACTAAGTTACGAACAACTTACTAGTGTCAAGAAGTAATTAATTCATCACTAATGTCAAACTTTCGTCTGTTACTTATCATGTCAAATTATGTTTTGGAAATGTCCATCTAAACTTCCAAATTCATAAATTCTTAAAACCGTCTGGATTTATATCTACAGTTTAACTTATCTGTTGTAAGAAAATTTAAGAAACTTGCTTATTATGTCTGGTGTTTTATTTTCATTGAAAATATATCTTGATATATTACACTGGTTATTATACTATCTATATACTCCTCAATAAGCGAGAATTAGTATATAGTGTTTTCAATAGTGACCATAGAGCTGGCCACATATTTGCATTTGGTTTGATCATCATCTGAGTTTCTGCCTACTGCCAGAAGTATTGCAACCAGGTTAAGCCTGGCCAGTGCACTGTCGTCTATTTCACACTGCAAGTTGCGCCATAAAACGTACTTATTATTGTTCATGTTATAGTGTGTGTAGTAGCTACTTGGCTTCAAACAGCATTCGATTTCATTATTATCTTCTTTTTATTAACACATCGGCCGTTTCCCACTAAGGCAAGGTGACCCGAACAAAGAAAAACGTTCATCATCATTCGCTCCATCAACTGTCTTGCTAGAGGCGCGCTTACTGTACAGTTACAACTGATCTCCAAATATTATTCCTAATGCCAGACACAGAAACACAAGTATATTCCACTTTTTCCTTATGGATACTTTTGTTTTGGCCAACCTTATTCACTTTTATCATGAAAGTGTACTCTGATGTGTGATGGAACCATAACAATACCACATTAATTCCCTTTTTCCGTATTTTTTTTACTTTTTCAATGAGTATCTTGTTAGTCTAACGTGAGTCAGAGCTTCATTGATGTCATACAGAAGCAAGACATTGATATATGAGTGGAAAATGTGTCAGGTATAGATGGTGCGTAAGCAGAGATTAGATGCGTAAGACAAGAGGTTGGTGCGTAAGCAAGAGATTGGTGCGTAACCAAGAGGTTAGTGCGTTCGAGAGATTCGCACGTGAACCACCCTGTGGAAGCAAGAGACTGATGAGTGAGCGAGCGAGTGTGAGTGCAAGGCAGATATTGATGTATGGAGAGACTTGTAGGGTGTGTGAGCTA
This sequence comes from Cherax quadricarinatus, assembly GCF_026875155.1. Taxonomy (NCBI): domain Eukaryota; kingdom Metazoa; phylum Arthropoda; class Malacostraca; order Decapoda; family Parastacidae; genus Cherax; species Cherax quadricarinatus. The sequence goes on from NW_026465592.1 coordinate 3,849, forward strand.
GTGTGAGTAAACACCAGACCAATGTGTAAGGCAGTGTAAGTAGGCAAGTGATTAGTGTATGAATGAGTGTGATAGCATTAGATTGGTGTGTGAGCTAGCATGAGTGAGCGAGAGGCTGGTGTGGTAGCTAGCATGAGTGAGCGAGAGGTAGGTGTGGTAGCGAGTATGGGTAAGCCAGAGACTGGTGTGGTAGCGAGTCTGTGTTGAGCGTGAGACAGGTGTGGTAGCGAGTATGGGTGAGCGAGAGGCTGGTGTGGTAGCGAGCATGGGTGAGCGAGAGACAGGTGTGGTAGCGAGTATGGGTGAGCGAGAGACAGGTGTGGTAGCGAGTATGGTGAGCGAGGAGAAGAAGAGAAGGTGTGGTTAGTGAGTTTGTTTGAGAAGAGACTAGTGCGGTAGCGAGCATGGGTGAGCGAGTGGACTAGTGTGGTAGTAAACATGGGTGAACGTGAGATGGTCATTGTGTCAGCGAGCAAGGGTTAAGTAGGAGACTGGTATGTGAGATAGCATGCAGTACCATTGAGTGGAAGTATAAACACTTAAGCAGTATAATGATGAGCTTTATGACAAGTTTCGCCCACGCAATGGGGTTTATCAAGTCTCAAACAGATCTACCTGGTAAAAGGTTTGTGAGTATTTTATAGGATGGCGTCAAACATAGAAGTCTAAAAACACTCTTCCTTTCATTTGTGTTATGTTCCTTCTCTGCAAAGCTTGACCATTGAACTTCGTGTAAATGTATATCGAAAACCAACAAACTAAACACGATCTTCTCCACTTCTACTTCCACCCGATACCAAAACTTAAACGTGGGTGTAATTTGGTAGGTTCTTCCTGCGCACCTCAGAATCTGCAGCAATGAGTTCCTTGAGGAAGATTGCATTTTATTGAACAAGTATTTTTCTAAACTTCATATCCTCTAACTTCATTGGAGACTGCAGACGACGGAATAACAACTTTAAACACCATCCAGAGGAAGACTGCCGAGAAGAGATACACAGTCCCCTGCACCAACTCCTTTGCAAGACCAAGTTTTCGACATCTTTTCCGATACTACATTCCAAGGATCTACCCTCAAATCCACCAACCCTTCAAGGACATTACCAGTAATAGACAGGACAGCTTCAATCCTCTGCAGGGGTATACACAATTCCCTTGGCAATAACTGCCCCAGCAAATTATATGTCTGCGCCAAAACATCAGGAGACTCCCAAATATGTATTGCAGAACACTAGTATGAAGGCAGAACTGACGATCCAAGGAATGCCTGTGTTCAAACACCGAATTTCCGCACAACCATTTAATCTTACTACAGAAACGCACAACTTATGCCAGAGAAGACAACATATTACGAAGATCCTCGATGTCATCTTTAATATGTATTCCAAAAACTTCAACCAGAACAACGGCTTCTATAACATGCGTCAACCCCTTGCCAAGAAACTTCTCATCGCTATCCACATAAGAATACTAAGAATGGAGGAACACTGCAGGAGGGTTGTCTACTCATATACTATCATCTTCTCGGAAGAATGTTACATGCGCATTCTCCACCTGACCAGAATTCTCCACTGACGCCATCTATAATAGTCAAGTACCTTCACCAGGTATATAAGTTTGTGAATTAATTACAGAACACTTGTGTGGGTGAACGGTGTCAACAAAGGATCATTTATACTGTTAAGTGTTTATATTTTCCATTGTGTAGGTATATTATTTCATTTATTTCCAGGAACGCTTTGAGTGGTGTGTAGAGCGTGGAAGATTGTAGAGACCCGTGCTGAGCAATGAGAATTGGTGTGTGAGCCACCATTGTAAGGAAAAGAAATGGATTTGTGAGTGAAAGCATGTGTGGATTGATATTGCTTGTGAGGGAGTGTATATGAAGTGAGATTATTCGGGGTGCAATAACTATAAATTTAGAGTTAGTGTGGGATCGAACCAGTGTGAACAAGAGATGATGAGTGGGCAGTCAAGGTGAGCAAAGAGGACTGATGAGTGAGTAGTCAATGTGAGCAAGGGGACTGATGTGTGAGGCAGTCAATGTGAGCAAGGGACTGATGAGTGTGGCTGTCAGTGTGAGAATGCGACTGGTGATATTGTAAGAGATTACCGTGTGAGCGAGGAGATTTGTCATGAGGAAAGTTGGTGTTGTGAACGGACAGGTGTGGCGAGTAGTAAGCTGCTGATAGGGTTGTGTGTTTGAGAGAGAGTGATAAGTGTGACATGATACTGGTTTCAGCGAGATAAATTGATTGAAGTCAGAGATAATAGCGGGTAAAATGCCAATATATATGATATTGTTTCTTTTATTCGGTTATACCCCGATTATAAGACGAGAGGTAAATATATGGGTATATAGGATTTGAATTAACGCGTCAGAAATGTTTAACGTTGTTACAGTTTCACTTATCGTCACCATTATTTTTTTTAAATACTAGATTTAGGGGAATATTTGACTGATTTTACTTATACATTGTATATCTATTCGGAGAAAAATTGGCATTGCTTAATGAATGTGACATAAGAAATTAAAAGACAGTGATATATTTTATTAATGGTGTGTTCTATTACTTAACACAGTGAAATTATTACTTTTTAGATTAGTACCTGACTGTTTGGGGTATGATATGTAACATGCTTGGTTTCAGACTGTCTGGTGCCAATGATGTTAACAGGCTGGAGGTTGTTTTCCAGGTATCAGACTGTCTGGTTCAGTGATAGTTAACAGGCTGGGAGACATATTCCAGGTATGAGACCCGTTTGGTGATCTGATAGTTAACAGGATGGAGGTCGTTTCTGTATCAGACCTGTCTGGTGCCATGATAGTTAACAGGATGGAAGTGTATTCCTGGTATCAGTCTGTCTGGCGCCACTGGCAATTACAGGCTGGAGTCGTATTCCAGGTATCTGGGACCTGTCTGGTGCAAAGGTCCTAGTGACTGATAGTTAACATGCTGGAAGTCGTATTCCAGGTACTAGAACTGTCTGGTTATAGTGATAGTTATTAACAGGTGGAGGTCGTTTCCAGGTAATCAGACCTGTTGGTTGCAGGAGTTAGGTTAACAGGCTGGAAGTCGTATTCAAGGTATGAGACCGTCTGGTGCCACTGTTAGTTAACAGGATGGAGGTTCGTATTTCCTGGTTATCAGACCTGTCTGATGCCACCGATAGTTAACAGGGGGAAGTCGTATTCCTCTATCAGACCTTTGGTGCCACTGACAATTAACAGGGGGAAGTCGTATTCCAAAGTATCAGACCTGTCTAGTGCCAAGGATAGGTATAGTGGAAGCCCGTATTACAAGTATAGGCCTGTCTGTGCCATGATAGTGAACTTGCATGGTGTCGTATTCCTGCTATCAGATCCATGTCTGGTGCACTGACAATTAACAGGTGGGTGTTCGTTATTCCAGTATCAGACCTGGTCTGTGTGCCACTGATAGTTAACTGGATGGGAAGTTCGTATTCTGGTACAGACCTGTCTGGCGCACTCGGCAATTAACAGGCTGGAGTCGTATTCCAGGTATCAGACTGTTGGTGCACTGGTGACTGATAGTTAATTGCTGGAGTCGTTTTCCATGGTACTAGGACCTGTCTGTTTCTAGTGATAGTTACAGGCTGGAGGTCGATTCCCAGGTATAAGACCTGTCTGGTTGAGTGTTAGTTAAACAGGCTGAAGTCGTATTCCAGTAGGAGACCCGTCTGGTGCCACTGATAGTTAACAGGATGGAGGTCGTATTCCTGGTATCATACCTGTCTGATGCCACTGATAGTTAACAGGGTGTGGAAGTTCGTTATTCCTGCTATCAGAACCTGTTCTGGTGCCACTGACATTAACAGGCTGGAAAGTTCGTATTCCAAGTATACAGACCTGTCTAGTTCTCTTGATTTAATAGGCTGGAAGCCGTATTCCAAGTATCAGGCCCTGTCTGCTATTCGTTGCCCACTGATAGTTTACATGTGGTGGTCATTATTCATGCTATCAAACCTGTATGTGCCACTAGACAATTAACAGGCTGGAAGTCGTATTCCAAGTATCAGGACCTGGTCTTTGTTGCCACTGATAGTTAACAGCTGTAGGTTGTATTCCAGGTATCAGACCTGTCTGGGGCTATATTTAATTTACAGGCTGAACGTCGTTAACCAGTTATCCTGAATAAATTAAGTTATTCCTGAAATAAAGTTCCCTTATGCCGCCATAAGTATCTCAATCTTCAACTTGTCGGTTTTTCAAACCATTCATCACAACTGTCAGACACTGCAGCATCATGGGATCTTGTTACAAAGAATTCTTCAACACTGGTTCAACCTTTGGAGATGACTACTTCGCTAGTGGTGTAGATGGTTACCACTATGACCCGCCTCCGCCTGCTTCACCTCACCTCACTCAGTATGATTAGGCACGTCTACGGGCCCTATGCTGTTACATTCTACAAGATTGATGGAAACTGATACACATCGACATCCAGGTGAGGGACTGATTACCTCCTATCCTCTCTTACGCCTTCCTTTTTTGTATTGGATGATGGAAGCCTATGTGTGGGCGATACGTTTCCTGGTTAAAAGATTCCAATATGATGCTTATGGTCTCAATCTTCATATTGTCGGTTTTCAAACCATTCTAACCAACACAGTATTACTTTATTACAGTATATGTGGGCCCATAAGCCGAAAACTTTCTGCACGTAATCGACTTGCTTGTTTTATTATGTGTTTATCTGTGTTTATTTAATGCCTAATAGTTAAGACGGGGGCCAATCAGAACTTCCACTTTCATGTTTCTTAAACTAGACATGTGAGGGCTTCAAGTCTGTGTGTTTCTTTCACAAGTCAAGCAGGTGAGTCGAAGGGCATTGTTGCTTCAGGTAGAAAAATTTGGTTTATAGTAGGCTTGGATAGTTTATAATTAGACAAGCAGAGCCCCATGGCAGTTTTCTGTTAAAACTAGATGAGCAGGCATCCAAGACTGCCGTTGTAATTTTCACTAGACAAGCTGGTGCTATAATGCTGCTCTTAAAAGCTATACAATAAACTGGGGCCAACGCCGCTGTTAATACAGCTAGTCAGGAAATCCCCCTAAGACTAGTGTTTCTACATGCAGCTAAGTCTGGATCAAGGCGTCTGCTGTGTTGATACCCATAATTTATTCATTATATATATATATACATATTATATATATATATTTATATATATATATATATATATCTATATTTATTTTATATATATATATATATATAATATGTCGTGCCGAAAAGGTAAAGTGGTCAATTAGCAGAACTCATTTAAATTAGTTATTTCTAAAAAAATTCTCTTGCAAGTTTAAAGATATATTTTTTTCATTAATGTTAATGAAAAAATTTATAATTACGTACCAAAGAACCTTAGAACTTGCCTAAACTTATTATAAAATGCTCAAATTTTATTTAGCCTAATCTCAATTAAATATATTTAGATAATTTTACAGTAAGTAATAATAAACAATACACAAATGGATAAATATATTTTTTTAGTTAGGATCAGATGATTTTTGCGAAATCTTATGGCATACACAAATTTTGTTTGCCTTAATACTGTAAGAAGAGCGGTTGCTATTTAAGCCAAAATCGCAAGTTTATATTTTTGCACTAATTTATAATATATATATATATTATATATATATAATATATATTATATATAGATAATATAAAAAAAAAATTTTATATTATATAATATTTATATATATATGTCGTGCGAAATGTAAAACTGGTTCAATAGCATGAATCATTTAAAATAAGTCCTTTCTAAAAAAAATTCTATACGTTTAAAGATACATTTTTTTCATTTTATGTGATGTAAAAAACTTATAATTTTGCACCAAAGGAACTTAGAAAACTTACCTAACTTATTATTACAAGAACAATTTATTTTAGCCTAACCCATCTAAATATTTTAGATTTGTTTCAGTAATTGGAATACTAACAAAACAGTGAAATATATTTTTTTTCGTTAGGTTCAGAATGAATTTGGAGGTAATTATTGCATACACAAATTTTCACTTGTCCTATATTGCAAGATGAGCGTGCGATTTTAAGCAAAGATTCGCCAAGTTCTGCCTAAGTCGGCACGACATATATATATATATATATATATATATATATATATATTTATTTATATATATATATATATATATATATATATTATATTATAATATATTAGGGTAAAGATATAACAGCTTTTGGTGGATAGATGGGCAATGAGAGCATAGGCAATGGGGTCGAAGAGGTAGGGGCTAGGTGTAAAAATGTAGTGTTAGAGTGTTCAGCAGGAAGTTTGTGGTTACAGGAAAGTGGGGCAGGGATTGGGAAGGGAGCGATTGTGGAATGATGATGTAAAAGAGAGTAGTAAGGACCGAGAAAAAAGTTAGATATGAGATGTTTTTACAAAGTAGAAGTGATGCAAGGAGGGAGAGTATATGGAGAAAAAGATGAGAAGTTAAGAGTGTGGTTGAAGCATGTAAAAGAGAAGACAATGAGTGAGTGGGTGAGTGTTATCAAAAATTTGTTAAAAATATAGAAAAAAGTTTTGGAGTGCGATTAACAAGTTAGAAAGCCTAGGGACAAATGGATTTGTCAGTTAAAAATAGGAGGGAGAGGTTATTAAATGGAGAGGTTAGAGGGATTGGGATGATGGAGGGAAATATTTTGAGGAATTGTTAAATGTGATGAAGATAGGGAAGCTGTGATTTCGTGTATAGGGCAAGGAGAATAACATTTGTAGGAGTGAGGAAGAGCCAGTTGTGACGTGTGGGGAAGTTCGTGAGGCAGTAGGTTAAAATTAAAGGGGGGGTAAGGCAGCGGGATTGAATGGGCTAAAGATAGAATGGTTAAAGCAGGTGGGGATTTAGGTTTTGGGAAGTGGTTGGTGCCTGCAATTATTTAATAAATGTATGGAAGAGGGGTAAGGTACTAGGATTGGGAGAGGAGCATGCCATTAGTTCCTTTGTATAAAGGCAAAGGGGATAAAAGAGAGTCAAAAAATTTTTAGGGGGATTAAGTCTGTTGAAGATGTACCTGGTTTAAGGGCGTATGGTAGAGTTATATTGAAAGAATTAGAGTAAGACGGGATAGGATAGCAGATGAACAAGGAGGCTTTCAGGAATGTAGGGGGTGTTGTGTTTGAAGGGTGTTTACAGTGAAACATTTATAAGTGAAACAGTTTTTAGATAAGGATAAAGAAGTATTTGTGGCATTTATGGATTTGGAAAAGGCGTATGGAACAGGGTGGATAGGGGGGCAATGTGGCAGGATGTTGCAAGTGTATGGTGTAGGAGGATAGGTTACTGAAAGCAGTGAGAGTTTTTACGTGGATAGTGGGCTCAAGTTAGAGTATGTAGGAAAGAGGGAAATTTTTTCCAGTAAAGTAGGCCTTAGACAAGGAGTGTGTGATGTCACCGTGGTTGTTAATATATTTATAGATGGGGTTGTAAGAGAAGTAAATGCGAGGGTTCTGGACAAGAGGTGGAGTTAAAAGATAAGAATCCACACAAAATGGGGTAGTTGTTCACAGCTGCTCTTTGCTGTTGACACTTGCTCTTGGGAGATTCTGAGAGAAGTGCAGAGATTGTGGATGAATGTGTAGGGTGTGCAAAGAGAAAATTAAAGTTGAACAGGAAAGAGTAAGTTATGAGGGATAACAAAAAGATTAGGTGATGGAATGATTGAATATCAGATTGGAGGGGAGAGTCTGGAGGAGTGTGAAACGTATTCAGATATTTGGAGTGACGTTGTTAGGCGGTTGGGTCTATGAAAGATGAGGTGAATATTAGAATTGATGAGGAAAAAAGAGTGATGGTGCACTTAGGGAGTCTGTGGAAGACAAAAGAACTTCTGTCCTTGGAGGCAATGAGGGGAATGTATGAGGAGTATAGTTTTACCAAACGTCTTATATGGTGTGAAGCGTGGGTGATGAATGTTGCAGCGAGGTGAAGGCTGGAGCAGTGGAGATGTCATGTCTGAGGGCAATGTTGTGTGTGATATAATGCAGAGGAATTCGTACGTAGTTTGGAAGTTAGGAGGAGGTGCGGGATTACCAAACTGTTGTCAGAGGGCTGAGAAGGGATGTTGAGGTGGTTCGCGACATGTACGAGAGAATGGAGGAACAGAATGACTTCAAGTGTGTATCAGTCTGTAGTGGAGGTAGGCGGGGGGGGCTGGGGTAGGGTGTCGGGCCTAGGAAGGGTTGGAGGGAGGGGGTTTAAGGAGGTTTTGTGTGCGAGGGGCTTGGACTTCCAGCAGGCATGCGTGAGAGTGTTGATAGGAGTGAATGGAGACCAAATGGTGTTTAATACTTGACGGCTGTGGAGTGTGAGCAAGTAACATTTATGAAGGATTCAGGGAAACCGGCAGGCCGGACTTGAGTCTGGGATGGGATGTGCAGTGCCTGCACTCTGATGGAGGGGTGTTAATGTTTGCAGTTTATAATACTGTAGAGTAAAGCACCTTCTGGCAAGGACCAGTGGATGGAGTGAATGATGGTGAAGTTTTTCTTTTTCGGGGGCCAACCTGCCTTGGTGGGATCGGCAGTGTGATAATAATAAATAAAAAAAAAAAAAATATATATATTATATTATATAAATAAAGTTATATATATATATATTCATATATAATATATATATCTGCATATATATATATATATATTTATATATATATTTATATATTTATTTATATATATATATGTTCGGCCGAATATGTTAAACTGGTCATTAGCAAGAACTCATTTAAAATTAAGTCCTTTCTGAAACTTTCTTTATACGTTTTAAAGATATATTTTTTTCATAATTTTAATGTAAGATTTTTTTAATTTTACACTAAAAAGAATCTTAGAAAACTTACCTAACCTTATTATAACAAGAAACAATTTATTTTAGCCAAACCCAACTTAATTATTTTAAAATACGTTGTACAGTAATTTAATACAAAACAAACACATTCAATATTATTTTTTTCGTTTGTTCAGAATAATTTTGCGAAAATAATTGCATACACAAATTTCACATGTCTATATGGCAGATGAACGTTGCTACTTAAGGCAAGATAGCCAAGTTGCCTATTCGGCACGACATATATATATATATATGTATATATAATATATATATATAAATATATATGATAATATAGATATATATATATATATATATATATATATAGATATTATATTTATATTCTATATTATTTATATATATTGTATATATATCTATATATGTATATATATTATATATGTTTATATATCTATTTATGTTATATATCTATATATGTATTATATCTATATTTGTTATATATCTATATATGTAATATCTATATATATATATTAATTTATATATATTCTATATATATATATTTATTATATAATATATATATATATATATAATCATTGTGCATCTTAATTAATATTGATAATACTTGCAGAGATACGGTCATTGTGTAGTATGGCCTGTCAAACTATGTTCCTTCATCGAGTCCTTGTTTTAACGGTAATATAATGATGAATGTGTATTAAAGGCTTTCCTTCCATCACGAAACAAGACATCATCCCACTACCCCTCCATCACCCATCCAACCCATCGTCATTTTCCCTCATCACTCATCCAATAATATCATCTTACCACCCCTTTAGCAACCGTCTTTTCAGCCTAACCATGCTGATAACATCCTTTCACTATTGCATAATGCACTCTTGCTCTTGAAACACCTCCTACTTCAATCATTTACGTGAAATGTGAATCATGAAACCTTAATATGAGATTGTTACTGCTTTCTCGTTGAACTGAAATAATTATTGTGGCCTCACCAATATCTATACGTACATTCTTTCTCAGACAGTAATAGGCGAAGGCCAACAAGTGTCGCCATGCAAGACATGGACACGGGCCCTAGCTGAAGTTAAATCCCAGATGACTAGCCTTGCTTGGTTGATTCTGAAGGTAATTTTCCCCGGGAAAATGGAAACCCAGTGCTGATTTAAAAATGGTGCATGTATTTAATGATAAAACTGAAAAATATGTAGCCTAGAGGGAAGGGTTTAAATTTAATTATGTACTAGTGTTCTTAAAGTAAGGATTAAGCAATATGCTGCCTATTTTGGGATTTGACAAGAGTGACAGTGTGAGGACTCTCCTAATAACATAATCATAAACTATAAATTACCTCGCAAATCAAATCCTGGTGACAGAGTCAACTATAGTTCTTCAATAAAATAGTTCTTCAAGACAGGTTCTTTGATACTTATGAAGGGTTTTTGAAACAAGGTACTGAACGTGTTGTCAACGGTTAATTTGCTTGTGTAAGATAAATATATGGACCAACGTTTTTTTTTTTTTTTTTTTTTTTTTTTTATTTAAAACCATACACAAACATGAGGCACAAGAAAATTCAAACAAATATATTGCACTGAATGAAAATCCTGACATCGGATATTGAAACAATACCTATTACCATTACATTGTTAACATTATAACAACTATAACCAATACTATATCTGATGCCGAAGCTTAAACTGTCCTAAAATAGATACATGTGTATAAGTTAACAATAGTAAAAATGCAACCTAATTCTTTCATCAAATTAAGCATTCTATCTCTTATTAGCTCGAAATTGAATATGTAGATACAATTTTCCTTTATATTTTTTTTTAAATTCCTTTTTGCTCCCCG
>NW_026465593.1:0-12764 GCF_026875155.1 Cherax quadricarinatus
ATACTACCTGGAGCAGACACTACTCTGGAGCAGTCGTTACTCTTGAGCAGTCACTACACTGGGGCAGACACAACTCTGGAACATTCACTACTCAGGAGCAGTCACTACTCTGGAGCAGTCACTAATCTGGAGCAATCACTAATCGGTAGCAGTCATTACTCTGGAGCAGTCATTACTCTGGAGCAGTCGGTACACTGGAGTAGTCATTACTATGGAGCATTCATTACTCTGGAGCAGTCACTAACCTGGAGCAGTCACTACCCTGGAGCAGTGACTACTCTGGAGCAGTCACTACTCTAGAGCAGCCACTATTCAGGAGCAGTCACTACACTGGATCAGTCACTTCTCTGGAACAGTCACTACTCTGGAGCAGTCATTACTCTGGAGTAGTCACTACACTGGAGCAGACACTACTCTGGGGCAGTCATTACTCTTAAGCAGTCATTACTCTGGAGCAGTCACTACTCTGGAGCAGTCACTAATCTGGAGCAATCAATAATCTGTAGCAGTCATTACTCTGGAGCAGTCATTACTCCGGAGCAGTCAGTACACTGGAGTAGTCATTACTCTGTAGCATTCATTACTCTCGATCAGTCACTACTCTTGAGCAGTCACTACTCTGTAGCAGAAACTACACTAGAGCAGTCACTACTCTGGAGCAAAAACTTCACTGGAGCAGTCACTACTCTGGAGCACACACTTCACTGGAGCAGTCACTATTCTGGAGCAGTCACTACTCTTGAGCAGTCACTACTCTGTAGCAGAAACTACACTAGAGCAGTCACTACTTTGGAGCAAAAACTTCTCTGGAGCAGTCACTACTCTGGAGCAGACACTTCACTGGAGCAGTCACTATTCTGGAGCTGTCCCTACTCTGGAGAAGTCACTACTCTTGAGCAGTCACTACTCTGGAGCAGTAATTACTCTGGAGCAGTCACTACTCTGGAGCAGTCACTATTCTGGTGCAGTCATTACTCTGGAGCAGACAATACTCTGGGGCAGTCATTAGTCTGGAGCTGTCACTACTCTGGAGCAGACACTACACTGGAACAGTCACTTCTCTGGAGCAGACGCTACACTGGAGCAGTCACTACTCTGGAGCAGTCACTACTCTGGAGCAGTCACTACCCTGGAGCAGTCACTTCTCTGGAGCAGTCATTTCTCTGGAGCAGTCACTGCTCTAGAGCAGTCACTACTCTGGAGCAGTCACTGCACTGCAGCAGTCACTACTCTGGAACAGTCACTACTCTGCAGCAGTTGCTACACTGGAGCAGACGCTAGTCTGGAGCAGTCATTACTCTGGAGCAGTCAATATGCTTGAGCAGACATTACTCTGGAGCAATCATTTCTCTTGACCAGTCACTTCTCTGGAGCAGTCACTACACCGAAGCAGTCACTTCTCTTGAACAGTCACTGCTCTGCAGCAGTCACTACACTGGAGCAGTCACTTCTCTTGAACAGTCACTACTCTGCAGCAGTCACTACACTGGAGCAGTCACTACTCTGGAGCAGTCATTACTCTGGAGTAGTCACTACACTTGAGCAGACACTACTCGGGGAGCATCTTACTCTTGAGCATCATTCACGGGAGCAGCCCAAAAAACTCTGGAAAACCCCCCCAAACTCTGGAGCAGCCCTTACTCGGATAGTACTACACTGAGCAGACATACTCTGGAAGTCAAAATTTGGAGCAATCACTAATTGAGCAGTCATTACCTGGAGAGCATACGCTGGAGTAGTCATTACTCGGAGCATTCATTACCCTGGAGCGTCACTGCCGGGAGGGTACTACTTTTAGCAAAAACTCTCAGACATCACAAATCAGCGCAGAAATTTCACTGGAGCAACACACCGGGACAGTCATTCCCCGGTGCAGTCACTACTCTGAGCATTTCACACTCGGACGTCATTCTCTAGAGCAGTCATTACTCGGACAGCCACACGGGGGCAGACACACACGGAGCAGTCTTTATTTTTGGAGCAAACATACAGGGGACAGACACTACATGGAGCAGAAAATATCGGGGCAGACACTACACTGGAGCAGACACCACACGGGAACAACAAACACGGGAGCAGACACAACCGGAGCGTCATACTCTGGAGAGTCACTACACTGGAGTATCATTCTCTGTAGCGACATACAGTGAAGCGGCACTACACGGGGCAGTCATTATCTGGGCAAACAGTACCCCCGGAGCAGACACTACACTGGACAAAAAAACCTGGAGCAGACACTACAGGGGAGCAGACATACGTGGAGCCCCACAACCTGGAGTGACAAAACTCGGGACATCCTACACTGAGCGGGCATTTTTTCGGGACAGTCCTCCCGGAGCAGTAATACTCTGGGCTTCATTACCTGAGCAGGGGATTACTCTGAGGCATCACTACCTGGAGCAGACACTACTCAAAAATCTTTCTCAGGAAAAATCACTGCAATGGATCAGTCACTACTCTGTAGCTTCCCACTCGGGAGGAGTCATACTCGGAGTGCCCACTACACGGGGAGCAGCACTACTCTGCGCAGTCACTACTCTGCAGCGCACACTTTGCACAGCACTGCTCTGCACAGTCACTATGTGCAGCAGTCACTCATTGGAGTATCATTACCCCGTAGCAGACACTACAGTGAAGCTGAGGCACCAGCCGCAGCAAGCACAACAAGGCTCTCCTATATCTTGCCTTTCCCCGGGGCCCTACCCGAACTCCAGTGATGGCCAAATTTGAAAGTACTGCGCAACAAATGCAAGGAACCTAAGGACAAAAAAACTGACGGTGCGACACGAAATGGACTAATATGAAAAAAGGGGGGACCGGAATTAAAGAACCAGCCCCTGCCGACGGAACCAGACATAACTTTCCACTCAATGAAAAAACGACCCCCCATATCAACTGCACCTGTTTAAAACGGAAGACAACATGGCAAAAACCCTTCAACAAATCCCAAGGAAATGACGGGTCTGTAGGATTTTTTTTCTTCAGTGCCAAACGAGGGAAAGAATTGGCTTTTTAAAATGGCTGCCCGGCATCCAAACACCCGCTACTGCCAACGACAACTACAAAGTGAAATCTCATTTTTACGACTTCATCTGTTGACAGTAGATCATATCTGTACCCCCCTCATATCACCTTACCAGTCAACGAGAGGGAAACACGGGAGACTCGTCAAATCAACAGTACAAAACCCCAAAGGGTTTATAGGTCGGATACCCCCAGTGCCGGGCCGTGAGAAAGAAGTGAAAGTTACACAGTCAAGGTTAAGTTTTGGGGTCGCCAAATTCAGGACCATGTACAGTAGAGAATCATAGCAAAAACCCCAATAAATCTATAAACTAAAGGGTAATCAGGGTAGGTGGCGTTACTCCCCTCATTTTTTTAAAAATGGCTGATCAGCAAAAACAGTCGGAACAAAAAACACGACACAACCCCCGATAAATAAATTTGAGGGGTTTTTGGAAGATAAAAACCATGGATTAAACCTTTCGACTACCAGAATGGAAAGGAGTTAGAAGTTAATAGGGAACCCGGACTGTGAAGTGGAGGGGGAAGGGGGGATGTGTAATAAAGGGTTAACTGTAAGGGTTTTGTAAGTTAAAGGGAAAAAGAGCAGTGAAGGGGGTTTTGAAGAGGAAATTTTACTAGAATTCAGTGGGTTTGCTAAGCAAAACAATGTACTAGGGACTGAAAAAGAAAATAAATATTATTGTATATGATAAAAGAGCGAAGAGGAAAATGCAGATTGGGGGGGGTACAGGCCCCCATAATTAATTTATTTTTCTTCTTAAAATTCCATAAAGAAAGAAATCAGCAGGGGGGCTGGAAAAGTGAATGGATAAACAGCCCCGGGACAGTAAAAAGCCCAACATTCCCACCTACCAAAAAGTAAATGTCCACTACTCGAAAGGGTAGGGCAACACCGTTACCCAAACAAAAACAGGGGCACCAGCTCTTATGTAGCGCTTTTAAAGTGGTAATCCAAATTAACCAGGATTTCAAACATTGGCGAGGCAAAACAGACAGAAAAATGCGCGATAAGACGGTCAGTACTGGGAAATGAAATTTAAAAACTCCTATGTAATGCATACATAGGTCAAGGAGAAATACACCATTATTATCTCAAACACTACCAAACGGGTGCATACACTGTACAAAGTACGCAAAAAAACAGAAAAGGCACCTTATGAAAATGGAAGGGGTGGGTGCATGAGGATGTATGAAAATTTAAAAGCAACGGTGCCAAAATTTCTTTTTGTGTGTAAAATTTGCATTTTGGGCACATTTACCCTTTAGCAGTGATGACATTGATTTACCAAAATTTTAATAAAAAGGCCTTTCCAAAAGATGATTAAAAATTTTTTTAGAAAACAGGCCCACTTTATTCATGTCAAGCAAGTACTTCTTTCCCAAAATTGGGAGAGATTAGGATCTAGCTAACAAAATTTGGGGGGCAGTTAAAACCATCTCGAATCTTTGGGTTATGATACGGTACTGAGCGAGGTCAAAGAGATGGTTCAATATAAAAAAGCTTTGATAGGAACAGAAAGGGCGGGGATAGGCCTACATTAGAAAAGAATTTACAACCCAAAACCTGATTTAAAAACAATAAATGGGATTTTATGGTTTAAAGTGCTGCTTCCTAAGACCAAACCCATCTTATAGGAACTGTTACCGCCCTCCTACCCAGGACCATTCTTAAAGACTTTTTCCCAGTCTTGTCCGGAGTTGAAAACAAAGCAACAATAATACTTGGGGAACTTCAATATCGTTTTCACAAAAATAACGGGGTAGCAAAAGGGATAAACAAAATTTTAGGGTTAAATAGTTACACTCAAATAATAAACTCCAACCCCCCTCACACAGTTTTTCCCACCCTAATTGACCACATACTTTGTAACCGCTCGGAACATTAGTCATCCGGCGTCATTACCCCCAGGTCTTAGTGATCATTTTATCATTACTGCACCAGGAAAATCACAGGGATAGGATAGGCCTACACACGACAAAAAAAATGAGGGCAATAGAAACTACAGTAAAAAACACTGGAAATAGGCTACACAATTTGACTGGCGAGAAAACAATTGCACGGACATAAAAAGCCAGGGGAAAAAATTCCAAAACAATGTTCACTAACCCCCTTGATAATATGCACAGTTAAAAGGGTTTGGGATTAAAAGAAAAACTAAACCCGGGTGAATACTGAGATATTTGATAATATGAAAATTTAGGACCCCTGCTAAAAAGATTAAAGGGAAACAGACAGGAAATTTCAGCACTAAATGAATTCAAAGGGTTTAGGAAAAAGAGGGACAGAACTTTTAAAAGGGGCAAAGGGAAAGGACTACTGCTCAAAAATTGAAGAGATAAGCATAAACCCCCGAAAGCTCTGGCAAAAACAAAACATTTGGGGGATAGCCATAAGCCCGTAGATAGGTCTAACATAGTATCCTATCGATAATGAGGTATGCCCCTGAAACATCAAGGGGGCAAATTTCTTTTAAATTTATACTACACATGTTGCATCAAAACTATAAGTAAACTCCACTGCTCAAATACCTTTAAAACGACTTAAAGTTTCAAACATATATACCAAAAAAGGGGGAACCCCAAACTTTCAAAAGAAGTGTACTCAGACTTTATTCAAAAAAACAAAAAAGGTTAAACCCAACTAAGACACAGGCCCTGATAACATCCGTCAAGTTCCTAAAAGATGGGCTTCTGAACGTCAAACCCATTGGCTCACATAAAAATCTATCAATCCCACTAAACCGTACCGGAGGGATTCAAAGGGGGCCCGAGTTTTCCCTAACTTCAAGAAAAAATAGGTCTGATGTAAGCAACTAAGGCCTGTTAGAAACTCATAAATACTAAAATTTAGGAGGGCGGTGTTTCTCAATAGTTAAGTACCTTAATGACAACAACAATTCCATAGCATCAATCGGGCTTTAGAAGATCCTACCAACCACACCTCCCTTAAACTGATGGTTTCCAGAACTGAAATGTCAAAGGGGAACCTCAAAAGGGATGGTAACCTTAACCTGCAAAAAGGGCCTTCATACTTCAACCACAATATATTATTAAAAAACTTCAAGCTATCGGTATAGGTTTTTGTAGACGGTTTAAAATCCTACCTTAGCAACAGGAGACAAATAGTAAAACAACAAAACAGAACAGAACCCCGCCGTAACATTGGATTCCCCCAAGGGAGTATTCTGGGGCCCCTTTTTATTCTTATGTTATTCAAATATCCTATCAGGTTTAAATGCAAACTCCTACTGTAGCGATGACATGCTCTGAGTGTCAGTAAAGACCCACAAGATATTCTAATGTTTTAACACTGGAACTGGAGTCCTGCAGCAAATGGTTAGTAACAAAAACTTCATTACACTAGGGGGAAAATGAAGCCATTTTCTTTGGCACGAAAAATAAACTAGAAGGTAAATAACTTTAATGTTTAATTAATGGGGACCCATCACTTTGGTTTCATCAGTAAAAATTTGGGGGAATTCCCCCTTTTTCCCCTGCATGTCAGGAGAATTATAGGGAACAGTAGTAAAGAAGCGACGCCAGACTGAAGTTTCCCGTATAGACAAACACAGTGTCTACCTACGAGGTCGCGGACCCTTGTCAGCCCTTTTACAACCCTTGGGTTTTCGCTTGCTCTTCAGGTCCTGCCTTGACAAAAAAACTGAAAGATAGACTGCAAAACACCAAGAACAAAAAGTAAGATTCATCCTGGGGTGGGACCAAGAGAACAGTAGGGCCCGGATGATTTCAGCATTTTGGGTTGCTGAATGGTTGAAACGAGTAAAACAAATGAAGCTAAATCTGTTTATAAAAATTGTCACAAACAGTGTCCAGAAATCTTGCGTCAATTTTGTCAAGGTTGGGGCCAAAAAATCATGCACTAGGGGGGGGACAAACTTTGAGTCCCACTCATTGGCCAGGCTTTAAACACCTTTTTTTGTACAGCAATAAAGGAATGGAACAGACTACCCGCACATGTCAAAGCCAGTCATAGCATGAACCAGTTCAAGAAGAGTGCCAAAAGGTGTCTGATGAATGTAGCTACAGAAAGGGAGGGGAATGATTTTCTATTTTTTATCTAACATACGTGTAAATTTTACCTTATTCCTAGTAATGACCATCGTATTGTAGACAGTCTTAATGACCCTCGTGTAGTAGTCTTTATAGTATGATAATAAGATGTT
The DNA here is from genome assembly GCF_026875155.1 of Cherax quadricarinatus. Classification (NCBI taxonomy): domain Eukaryota; kingdom Metazoa; phylum Arthropoda; class Malacostraca; order Decapoda; family Parastacidae; genus Cherax; species Cherax quadricarinatus. The sequence continues at coordinate 7,212 of NW_026465593.1, forward strand.
ATCTTCATTATAGAATAATAAGAAAATATTATAACCTTTATATTATAATAATAAGGTAAAAGGACCCCAATGGAAATAAGTCACTCTGTCTGACTTTTTTGGGTTATCCTAGGTTCTCTACACATATGCTGCTATGTATGATAATTCTATGTAACTGTATTTGTGTATACCTGAATAAACTTACTTACTTACTTACTTACTTACTTACTTACTACACTGCAGCAGTCACTACTCTGGAGCAGTCACTAATCTGGAGCAATCACTAATCTGTAGCAGTCATTACTCTGGAGCAGTCATTACTCTGGAGCAGTCAGTACACTGGAGTAGTCATTACTCTGGAGCATTCATTACTCTGGAGCAGTCACTACTCAGGAGCGGTCATTGCTCTGTAGCAGAAACTACACTGGAGCAGTCACTAATCTGGAGCAGAAACTTCACTGGAGCAGTCACTTCTCTGGAGCAGACACTACACTTGAGCAGTCACTACTATGGAGCAGTCACTATGGAGAAGTCACTACTCTGGAGCAGTCACTACTATGGAGCAGTCATTACTCTGTAGCAATCACTACTCTGGAGCAGTCACTATTCTGGAACAGTCATTACTCTGGAGCAGACAATACTCTGGGGAAGTCATTACTCTCGAGCTGTCACTACTCTGGAGCATACACTACACTGGAGCAGTCACTACTCTGGAGCAGACGCTACACTGGAGCAGACGCTACACTGGAGCAGTCACTACTCTGGAGCAGTCACTACTCTTGAGCAATCACTTCCCTAGAGCAGTCATTACAATTGAGCAGTCACTACTCTGGAGCAGTACCTACTCTGGAGCCGCCACTAACCTGGAGCAGTCACTTCCCTGGAGCAGTCACTACTCTGGAGCAGTCATTAGTCTTGAGCAGTCACTATTCTAGAGCAGCCGCTACTCTGGAACAGTCACTACACTGGAGCAGTCACTACTCTGGAACAGTCACTACTCTGGACCAGTCATTACTCTGGAGTAGTCACTACACTGGAGCAGTCGCTACTCTGGAGCAGTCATTACTCTTGAGTAGTCACTACTCTGGAGCAGACACTACTCTGCGGTAGTCATTACTCTTGAGCAGTCACTACACTGGAGCAGACACAACTCTGGAACATTCATTACTCTGGGGCAGTCACTACTCTGGAGCAGTCACTACTCTGGAGCAGTCACTAATCTGTAGCAATCACTAATCTGTAGCAGTAATTACTCTGGAGCAGTCATTACTCTGGAGCAGTCAGTACACTGGAGTAGTCATTACTCTGGAGCATTCATTACACTGGAGCAGTCACTTCTCTTGTGCAGTCACTACTCTGTAGCAGAAACTACACTAGAGCAGTCACTACTCTGGAGCAAAAACTTCACTGGAGCAGTCACTACTCTGGAGCATACACTTCACTGGAGCAGTCACTATTCTGGAGCAGTCCCTACTCTGGAGAAGTCACTACTCTGGAGCAGTCACTATTCTGGTGCAGTCATTACTCTGGAGCAGTTACTACTCAGGAGCAGACAATACTCTGGGGCAGTCATTAGTCTGGAGCTGTCACTACTCTGGAGCAGACATTACACTGGAGCAGTCACTACTCTGGAGCAGGCGCTACACTGGAGCAGTCACTACTCTGGAGCAGTCACTACTCTGGAGCAGTCACTACCCTGGAGCAGTCACTACACTGGAGCAGTCACTATGGAGCAATCACTACTCTGGAGCAGTCACTACCCTGGAGCAGTCACTACACTGGAGCAGTCACTATGGAGCAGTCACTACTTTGGAGCAGTCACTTCTCTGAAGCAGTCATTACTCTGGAGCAGTCACAGCTCTAGAGCAGTCACTACTCTGGAGCAGTCACTACACTGGAGCAGTCACTACTCTGGAACAGTCACTAACCTGTAACATTCACTAACCTGTAGCATTCACTACTCTGGAACATTCACTAACCTGTAACATTCACTATCCTGTAACATTCACTAACCTGTAACATTCACTATCCTGTAACATTCACTAACCTGGAACATTCACTATCCTGGAACATTCACTATCCTGAAAATTCCTAACCTGGAACATTCACTTCCGGAACATTCACTAACCCGGAACATTCACTAACCTGGAACATTCACTAACCTGTAAAATTTAACTCTGGAAATTCGTACTCTGGAAAAATTTTACTAAAATGTCTTACTTTCTCTGGAAAATTCACATCTGAAACTTCACTAACCTTAACATTTATACTCTGGGCCATTCACTAACCTGTAACATTTTACTAAACCCGGAAAATTCACTAACCTGGGAAAATTCACTATCCTGGAAATTCCTATCCGGAACTTCACAACCTTAACATTTTAAACCTGAACATTCACTATCCCCGGAACATCACTATCCTGGAACATTCACTAACCCGTAACATTTACAAAATGGAAAATTCACTAACCTGGAACATTTTACTAAACCCGGAAAATTCACACTCGGAACATTCATATCCTGGAACATTCACTAACCTTTAACATTCACTTTCCCGTAACATTCACAACCTGTAACATTTACTATCCTGGAAATTCACTATCCTGGAACATTTATAACCTGTAACATTCACAACCTGGGAAAACAAACCTTTAACATTCACAACCGGGGAAAATTCATATCCGGAAAATTATATCCTGGAAAATTCCCCAACCCGTAACATTTCAAATCGGAACATTCACTAACCCGGAACATTCACTAACCGGAAAATTCATAACCCGTAATTACTATCCCAAAACTTTACTAACCCGTAACATTCACTAATCTGAACATTCACTAACCCGGAACATTCACTAACCTGGAACATTTACTAACCCTTCATCACTCTTGGGAAATTCACAAAATTGGAACATTTACTAACCCTTTAAAATTCACTACTCTGGAAATTCACTACTCTGGAAAATATAACCCCAACATTCACTACCTGGCATTTACTACTCTGTAACATTCACTAACCGTAACATTCATGTCCCCAACATTCACTATCCCTTTAAAATTCCTACCTGGAAACATTCACTATCGGAACATTCATACTCTGGAAATTCACCCCTCTGGAACTTTACTGTCCGGAACATTCACTAACCTGGAACATTCACTAACCTGGGGGGGGGGGGGGGAAAATTCATAACCCGGAAAATTCACTAACCTGGAAAATTCACTAACTGGAACATTTATCTCTGGAACTTCACTGTCCTGGAACATTCACTAAACCCGGAACATTCACTAACCGGGAACATTCATAACCCGGAAAAATTCATAACCTGTAAATTCCCCCGTCCCGGAAAATTCATTCCTGTAACATTTACAAACCCGGAAAATTTTACTACCCGGAACATTCACTTTGGAAATTCACTGTCCTGTAACATTCCAAACCTTAACATTCATAACCTGAACATTTACTAACCTGGAAATTTCACTAACCCGGAACATTACATTCTGGAACCACAGTCCGGAACATTTACTAACCTGGAAATTCACTAACCCGGGAAAATTCACTAACCTGAACATTCACTAAAATGTAACATTCACTGTCCCCGGAAAATTCACATCCTGTAACATTTCTAACCCGGAACATTCACTAACCCGGAACATTCACAACCGGAACACACAACCTGTAACATTCACACTCTGGAACATTCATACCTGGAAAATTCACTAACCTTAAATTCACTACGTGGAACTTTACTACTTGAAAATTCACTAACCTTAACATTCCTACTCTGGTAATTCAACCTGGAAATTTACAACCTGTAAATTCACTGTCCCGGAAATTCACACTGTAAATTTATACTCTGAACATTCACTACTCTGGAAATTCACTACTCTGGAACATTCATACTCTGGAAATTCACTGTCCTAAAATTTCCCAACCTTGGAACATTCACTAACCTGGAACATTCACTAACCGGGAAAATTCACCCAAACCTGGAACAATTTTACTACCTGGAAATTCCTGTTTCGGAAATTCCTAACCCGGAAACATATAAATTTTTTTTTATTTTTTTTCCAAAACCCGGAAATTCACTCCTGGAAATTTAAAACCTGGAACATTCACAAACCTAACATTCCGTCCTGGAACTTCAAATTTTTGAAAATTTACTACCGGAACATTCACTACCTTTGGGAAAATTCAATATGGAAATTCCCCTAAACCCAAAATTCACTGCCGGAAATTTACTTCCGGAACATTCCTAAAACCGGAACTTCACTACCTGGAACATTTACTAATTGGAACATTTACAAAACCCGGGGAAAATTCACTTCGGAAAATTTTAATGGCGGAAATTACAACCTGGGAAAATTCCTAACCTGGAAATTCAAAACTGGAACATTCATAAACTGAACATTCACTGTCTGGAAATTCATTCCTGAACTTCACTACTGGAAAATTCCAAACCCGGAACATTCACTACCTGGAAATTTACGGTTTAAAATTCACTCCAACATTCACTAACCCGGAACATTTCCCCAACCCAAATCATAACCCCGGAACTTCATACTCTGGAAATTCACTGTCTGGCATTCACAACCTAACATTCATAACTGGAACATTTAACCGGAAAATTCACTAACCTGAACATTCACTTTCTTGGGGAAATTCACTTCCTGAAAAATTCCTAACCTGGAAAATTCATAACCGGAAAAAAAAAAAAAAACCAACATTTTTTCCAAAACTTTAAAAAACCGGAACTTCACTCCCGAACATTCACTTCCCGGAACATTCCTACCTGAACATTCACTCCTGGAACATTACTTCTTAACATTCACTACTCTGGAACTTCACACTCTGAACTTCACTACTCTGGAACCCTTTACTACTCGGAACTTCAACCTGGAAACAACATTTTTTTGGAAAAATTATCTCTGGAAATTATACTTGGAAAATTTTCTCGGATTAAAAAAATTTTTTCCGTTTTTTCTTAAAAATTTTTTTCTCTATAATTTATTTTTATCCCTTGTTCAAAAATTGTTTTCCATGTTAGAAAAATTTTCCCTTTCGGTTGTTTTCCCCTTTTTCTTCCCCTTTTTGCTCTTAAAATAAGTATTTTGGAGTCTGGTTTTTCTTTACTGGGGTAACGACGCTTTTTTCTTTTTTTTTTGTTTTTTTTTCCTTTTACCAAAATTCCAAATCATGTATTTCTATTCTTTTACTTCCTTCAAGTTGAATGGGAATTAATTATTGTTTTTTCTCTTTTTTCCCCCCTCTAAGTTTTTTTTTTTTTGTTTTTTTTTCTTTTTGATCTTGTTCTCATGTTATTCCCACTTCTAGGTTTCAATTATGAAAAATTTTAAGAAATTTTTTAAAATTTTGTTTTTCTCTTGGGGTTTTCCTATTTTTCATTTAATTTCCCCGGCTCTACTTTTTAAATTTTTGAGTTTTCTTTGCTTTGACTCCTCCCGTTTTCAAAACTTTCAGCCTTAAGATAAACGCATTTTTCTTAGAAAAAAATTTTTTTAAAATTTTCACTTTTTTTGTTTTTTTACATTCCTTTCCCCAATTTATTTAAACCCCCCA
>NW_026465594.1:0-11933 GCF_026875155.1 Cherax quadricarinatus
CGTCCTGGTTATAGGGGTTTTAAAAACCCAAACCCCCCAGGGAGGTACTACGGTCCTGTGGTAGTAGGGGTTGGAACAACAACCCCCAGGGGGGTACACGGTCCTGTGGAAAGGTTTTAACACCAACCACCCAGGGAGGACTACGGCCTGTGGTAAGGGTTTGGGAGCACCCCACCCAGGGGTACTACGTCCTGTGGTAGTAGTGGTAACACCAACCACCCAGGGAGGTACTACGGGCCTGTGTAGTAGGTTGGTAGACAAAACCCAAACCCCCCAGGGAGGTACTACGGTCCTGTGGGAGTAGGGTTGGTAGACACCAACCACCCAGGGAGGTACTACCGTCCTGTGGTAGTAGGTTGGTAGACACCAACCACCCAGGGAGGTACTACCGTCCTGTGGTAGTAGGTTGGTAGACACCAACCACCAGGGAGACTACCGTCCTGTGGTAGTAGGGGTTTGGGAGACACCCAAACCCTCCAGGGAGGTACTACCGTCCGTTTGGTAGTAGGTTAGTAACACAACCACCCTGGGAGGTACTACCGTCCTGTGGTAGTAGGTTGGTAGACACCAACCATCCAGGGGTACTACCGTCCTGTGGTAGTAGGGTTTGGGAACACCAACCATCCAGGGAGGTACTACCGTCCTGTGGTAGTAGTTTGTAGAAAAACCAACCACCCAGTAAAGGGACAAACCCACATGTGGTAGAAGGTTGGTAGACACCAACCACCCAGGGAGGTAAATACCGTCCTGTGGTAGAAAGGTTGGGAGACACGAACCACCCAGGGAGTACTACCGTCCCCGTGGTAGTAAGCTGGTAGACACTAACCACCCAGGGGGTAATACCGTCTTGTGGTAGTAGGTTGGTAGACAGCAAACACCCAGAGAGGTACTACCTCCTGTGGTAGTAGGTTGGTAGACAGCAACCACCCAGGGAGGTACTACCGTCCCCATGGTAGTAGGTTGGTAGACAGGGAACCACCCAGGAGGTACGACCGTCCTGTGTTGGTAGTTGGTAACACAACCACACAGGGAGGTACTACCGTCCGTGGTATAGTGTGGTAGACAACAACCACCCAGGGAGGTACTACCGTCCTGTGGTAGAAGGTTGGTAGACAACAACCACCCAGGAGGGAACTACCGTCCTGTGGTAGAAGGTTGGTAGACAACAACCACCCAGGAGGAACTACCGTCCTGTGGTAGAAGGTTTGGGAACAAACCCAACCCCCCAGGGAGGAACTACTGTCATGTGGTAGTAGGCTGGTAGACAGCAACCACCCAGGAGGTACTACCGTCCTGTGGTAGTAGGTTGGTAGACAACAACCACCCAGGGAGGTACTACCGTCCTGTGGTAGTAGGTTGGTAGACACCAAACCACCCAGGGAGGTACTACCGTCCGTGGTAGTGGGGGTTAGTAGACCCCCCCCCACCCGGGGAGGTCTACCGTCGTGGGTAGTAGGTTGGAGACACCAACCACCCAGGGGGGTACTACCGTCCTGTGGTAGTAGGTTAGAAACACCAACCACCCGGGGAGGTACAACCGTCCTGCGATTGTAAAAGGGACCCTGAAATTTTTTTACATGATGGAGAATTTTGGTGTCTTTTTGTCTAAAACTCGGGGGATAAAAGTTATTTCTTGCTACTTCTACTTACACTTAAGTCACACTACAAGCATATATATATTATATTATATATATAAAATATATAAAAATATTATTTATAATTTTTTTTTCTTTCTTTCAAAAAAACCGGGCCGTATCCCACCGAGGCAGGGGGGCCCCAAAAAAAAAAAAACAAAGTTTCCCTTTTAAATTTTTAAAAATTTATACAGCAGAAGGGGTTTCCCCCTTCTCCCGGCATTTTAGTCGCCTCTTAAAACATCATGGTTTACGGAGGAAAAACTGCTCCATTTCCCCATGGAGAAAAGAAAATAAACAAAAACAAGAACTAAAAGAAAATAAAAGAAACTCAGGGGGGTAGATTTTTATAATATCTTTACATGTAGGTAGTGTGCCTAAGTGTAATAAATAGCAAATTCCCTAAATCTTGCAGTTATGAACGAAAAAAGACACCAGCAATCCACCATCGGTAAAAAAATTTACAGGTTTCCTTTTTCACTCACTTGGCGGGACGATAGTACCTCCCTGGGCGGTTGCTGTCTACCAACCTCACCAAAGGAGGGAAAACCTCCCTGGCGGTTGCTGTAAAACCCCAAAACCTACACCACAGACGGTATACCCCCCCGGGGGTTGTTTCCCTACCAACCTACTACCACAACGGTAGTACCCCCCGGGGCGTTGCTGCCCTACCACCTACTACCACGGGAGGGGTGAACCTCCCTGGGGGGGTTGCTGTTACCAACCTACAAACTACAAATAATATATATATATATATATATATTATCAAACTGGCCATTTTCCCATCAAGGTTGTGGTGACTAAAAACAACGAAAGATTTTTTTTTTATAAATAGAACATATACGGGAAAAGGGTTTTAACTACCCTTGCCCCGCCTTTTAGCCCCTTTTTTACAAAACACACACATGGCTTACATAGGAATAATTCTTTTTCATTTCTCCTGAGAAAGGGGAAATAAAGAACAAAACTATTAAGAAAATAATAAAAACAAGTTGGGTATATAAAAATAAAATTTTAATTATATATAAAATAAAAATATATCCCCAAACTATGTCGTCCAATAGTAAAACGGAAAATTAGCAAAACTTTAAAATTAAGTCCTTTCAAAATTTTCTCTTATCGTTTAAAAAGATATATTTATTTTCATTAATGTTTTGTAAAAAATTTAATTTTGCACCAAAAATCTTAAAAAATTTCCCTAACCTATAAAAAAAAATTTAAATTTTCCCAAAACCCAACTAAATAATTTTAGATTTGTTTACAAAAAATTAATACAAACAAACACATGAAATATATTTTTTTCATTATTTCTAAAAGATTTGGCGAAAATATTGCATACAAAATTTTCTTTTTCCAAAATGGAAAGATAACTTGCAATTTAACCCAAAAGATCGCAAGTTCTCCATTGGGCACGACATACATAATATATAATAAAACAATGTTAACAATACTGACGGTTAGTATTACAACCTAGGAAAATTTCAAAAGCCGTTATCCCATTTAAGGGAGCAAATAAACACAAGAAAAAATTTAGATTTATATTATCCTTTAAACCAAATTAAAAACACAAAGACACTTGACATGATAAATAAAGTGCACTCCACGGTAAGCAAGGCAAAAAAAAAGCCACAAGAAGCAAACCTTGCTTCAACCACCAGATTTGGGAAAAAAGGCAACAGAAAGCTTTACCACAAACCTCGCGTTTGTAAACCCACCTTCAAAAGCTGAACCTGGTCACATTGAAACCCATTCCCCCAAAAACCCCCTTCAACCGGTTCGCGGTTTTGGGGAGAAGCCTGTAAATGGGGGTGTGTCCATGGCCCGAAAAAGGTTACTACTCTTGCACCACACCCACCCCCCCGGGAAAAGGTAGGTTAGGCTGCCCCTCCCAGTGGTAACCGTCCCCATGGCACAAAATAATGGGACCGCCTACCCTCCACCACCCACCAAAATAAGCTCAGCTTTCCTGGGACCAAAAGCCAAACCCAAACCAGAGGAGACAGCAGTCGATAGGCCAACTAGGTCCAAGATAAAAAAGCGGACGGTACCCGTATCCCCTCAAAAAAAAAAAAAAAACCCCACATCAGGGAAAAAAAAAAGGCTTAAAAGGGGGGGTTACCAAAAATACATCCTAACCAAAATAAAATATTAAACTAACTCTTGAAAAAAGAGTCGCCAAAAAACATTTTTTTTTGCCGGAAATAAAACTAATTTTAAAAATTGTAGGGCGCAGCCTGACTTCCAACGCATAAGCCTGTGTTGGATTCTTCATGGCGGGAATAACTAAGGGGTTGGGTCACGTAGACTGTGACCACCTCCCCGATTCTGGCCCACATAAACATCGAAATTTCCCAAAGCCATTACCACGCGGGGGGCTTTTTTTTTTCAAGGGTAGAGTAACCTCTTTTGTGGCGGAACTTAGCGAAAAGTATGCGAGGGGGCTGCGCCCCCTTTTCCCGATTTTAAAGAAACCCCGCCCCAACCCCAACTCACAAGCACAACCCTGTAATGAAAAAGGTTTGGAAAGTCTGGAGACGGGAGAATGGGTGCAGAGCACAATAATCTTTTTTGCTTTATTAAAAGCTGTTACAACGACGCCCAAAAATAAAGGGAACTTTATGACGGGAAGAGAGGTAAAGGGATACAATACAAAAAAATTTTACAGAATCTTCTGTAAAATCCTATCATGCCTAGAAAACGTTGAAGAGTTTTTCCAAACATGGGGAAAACTGGATAACTTTAATCAAAAAGAACTTTACAATTTTTGGGTGCAACATTACCCTACCTATTTCATCCTAGAAAAGTGATAGTGGCCTGGCCAAAGGAATTAGATAAATAACGTTAATTGGGGAACAAAAGGGTCTCAAACAGAGCTTAAAAGCTAAGTGGGGTTTTTGATTTTCCCAAGAACAGACACCCAAAAACAACAGGATCTGCCGTCCTTCAAGTCCTTTAATAGCCGAGGATGATTTTCTGGAAAAAAGGGGGGGAAATTTTTTTCTCCGAAGGGGTAACGAAAAACTAAAAACCTCCGGAATCACGAAGGCAGAGATTTCCTTCCCCTTTATTTTTAAAAGGGTACCTGAAGTAACCTTTAAGGAAAACTAAAATGGAAACCAAAAGTCCTTCCCCCAAATCATACTCACCAACGAGGAAGGGGTAACATCCCTTAATTTTCCCCAACCTTTTCGGTAGCTTCAAAATACGAAACCCCCATCCCCTTTTTTACAGGACAGGGGAACCCAGACAAGACCCTCCACTAAACCATGTCAACAAAAAGCTACTTCCTCTGAATAGCCTTTGCTTTCGGGTTTAGCTCGTAGGGGGAGTTTAATTGGTTTAAAAAATTTTCCCACATCAAAAAAGGTAACCTAACTACATTTTTTCGGCACACCGAAAAAATATTAGGATATACTTAAAGCTCAGAAAAATTTGGTTGCTTTATTTTCAAAAAATCCGCCAAAAAAAAAGGGCTAGGACCTTGGGGAGGACAGAATTTGAAAGTTTATATAATTTCAGAGATAGATGCAAAGAGTCAGAGTCGTCCTCAGAGGAAGGACAGAGTCATTACGGGACTTTTTCTGGTTATGAAAGGCCTTGATTTGTTTTAATGGGAAGTTTTTTTTTTTTGGTCCTTATCAAGGGGAGCTACCACATAATTTAAATCAGATACCTACTTACATCTGCAAAGGCCCGTAAATTAGTTTTCCCCGGGTTTGGGGCCGGGTATAGGTTCCTGCACCAACCCCTTTTTCTCCGGGGGAAAGGGAGCGGAATTTCACTTTTGTCATACCTCTTTTCATCTTACTTTGAGCATCTTTGGGTTAGCCGTGGCTAACCACGTCCACCTCACCCCTTGAAGAGGGGGTTTGTAATGCTGACTTACGTCTTTTCCCACCCCTTCTTTAAGCACCCGAAAGGACCTCGTACATTTCCCCAAAGATCACTCAAACGGTTTAATACCCGAGACTTTTGCACCGTCCTCGACTGGAATAGCAAAAACGGTAGAATTCATCCAACTGTGGGAAAGTGCATGCAAAAACTTCTCATCATGTTTTAATTTTGGGGGGAATTTTTCCCAAGGCGCCTTGGGATTTGAGGGTAAATAGCAGTGGATAAGTTTAAAATTACCCCTAACCTATTTAATACCCCCCAAAGCTTTGGCAGTGAAGTTATACCTTTATAAATTTGTATAGTTTTGGGAATCCCAAAAAACAAGAAAAGAATTTTTTAAAGCTTTGAGAATAGCTTAAAAATTTACACCAGGGGAACGCTTCAGGAAAACTGGTTTTTTTCCAAAAATTTTAAAATAAATACTGTTTTCCAGTTTTTGACTTGGGAAAGGCCTACACAATCTATAATTAAATCTGCAAAATTCCCATCACATAGGGGGTTAGAGGTGCAGGTTTAATGGAATGTCCAGGTTTTCCAACTTGCTCATTCTCCAACACCAAAAGATTCTTCACATCTTTCTTTAATTTTGGCCAAAAAATTTCTTTTTGATTCTATACAAGGTTTTTTTAATTTCCTAAGTGACCTCCTGTACGTTTTAATGACCTTTTTTTAATATCTGAGGTCTATATTTTGGTTGGGAACCACTAACCTTCGAAAAATTGCCGGGCTCTCATCCCTTACCATCTCAGTCAAACCAAAAAAACTTTTTAACTTCTACTTGACGGGAGACCCAAAAGGTTTTACCCATGGCTGCCTGAAAAGCGAATTTTAAAGAAGGGTCCTTTCGTTGTTCCTCCCAAGGCACCCCTCGGCATGAAACAGAGACACGGCAAAACCGCAACCTGGGAAAGGGGAAAGGGTTTACGGGTCTGTTCACTTTGATTTACAGACTCCGGCCGGTGTGTCTCAAAAACAAAAGTGGCTATTCCGAGATCGGGGCGTCCAAGGATAGGGCAACAATTTTCCCCAACAACCCTGGATGTTTTCCCGGTTTATGGCCAACACTGGAGAAGCTTAATCATTATAGGTTTAGGACACAATAACGTTAAAAAGTTTTTACCCATAATAACATGGGGATTTTTCATGGGAAAACCTTTTAAACCTACAGTAAGTACCCAGTGTAAAAATTTTCACTGTACAAAATTTTTTTTCAAAGGAACTGAAATATACTCCTCCTAGGCTTTTCCAAAAAACTGAGGGGAATTTAAGGGAAATATTCCTGAAAAGGGGAATATTCCTTTTCGAAAGTAGCAATAGCCCATATTTTTCCCAAAGGTATTTTCTTTTTAAATTTGGGCTAGTTTCCTGAAGGGAAATAGACTTTCGCAAAAATAAAAAGGGGGCCCTACCTTTTTTTTACTTCCTAGGGGGCATTTACTAGGGATATAGAGATTTTCCCCCCTGGGTTGAGGTTTTTTGGGGGCAGTTGGGGAATGATGTGACCAAAATTTTGCACCTGAAAAAAAACACAGGCTTGCCCTTTTTACCCCTGAGACGTTCAAGTGGTTCGTTCGGCTGGGGCCTCTCGGGAAAATTTTTTGCGAATGTCCATAAGAGTTTTTCCTCTCCGCAGGGGGACCATATTTTGAGAAGCGTGGCTCACCGGAATGGTTGGAAGACGTAGACCTCTCCTCCGGTGGCATTTCATTCCCAATGTGTCCGATTTCCTGCTCACGCCCAGACTGTTAAAAAAAGGGACGAAAGGTAAAGGACCCCCCTTCATTTCAATGGGCACCCCCCCCGCCCCCGCCCATCAAAGGGAGCCGATCCCGAGACCCCCCCCCTGGCCCTTCCCCCCCACATTTTCCCTTTTTCTCCCCTCCTCAAAAAAAACCCACCGCTTTCCCCCGGTAAAAATTTTTGCTGTCCCCACAAACCACCTGGATTGACCCCTGCCCCTTTTTAATAAACTCGAATTTACGGGAATCATGTATAAGCTCCCACCGTGGTCTTCACCCACTTGATAATCAGAGAATTTAAAAACGTCCCCGTTAAAGATAAACCCGGGCCCTTTAAAAAATGCGTTAAAAAAAGCTGGAGGCTGTCCCCGGGGCCACCTCAAGGGTCCGGGCCCGTTTTAAGCTTTTTTGAAAAATGCTTGGTGTCATTTTAAGCGGGGAACAACTGTGTTTTTTAAACTTTAAATGTTTTAGAAGGAAAAATTTTCCCCTCTTTCCTATCAAATTCCTTTTCCCTCCCAAAGCTTTTTCCCAGGCCCAGTTTTTTGCCACTCAAGGCCCGACCTGAAATTGGCAAAAGCCTAAAAATTTTTCCCTGGTTCCTTTTCCCCCTTGCGGAACATGTAGTTTTTTTTTGTAAAGGGGAAAATTTATTGGCCCCCTCCCGATTTCCCGGCGCGGCCCCCCCGGGGGGCGGGGCCCTCCTTTTTCCCCCCAGTCCCTTTGGGTTTTCAAAACCCCCCCCCGGCCCCCCGGTCCCCCCCCCCCCCCCCCCCGGCCCCCCGCCCAACCCTTCGCCTCCCCCGCCCCCCCCCGGCGGCCCCGCGCTGAGCGAGCGTTTGAACATCACACAAAAACAAAGGGCTGATCATAACAACAAACTGACAAACCAAAATTTGGGAAAGCGAACGAAACCCCCAAGCTTTTCACAATTTTCCTCTACAAAAACTTCAACCCTAAGCCAACCTTTTTCACTAAGTCCCCCCTCTCGGAACAGGCCTACCCAAAAAATTTCAAACCTAGATTTCAAAATGGCCTGTTATCCCAGTGTAATGGGAGCAAAATAAACAAACAAAAGAAAAAAGTTTTTAGACTTATATTTTAACCCCTTCAACCAATTATAAAGCAATATTACACTATTACAGTTATAAATATAGTGCACTCCCGGGAAGCAAGGCGAAATAAAGGCCACAAATACAACCCCTGCTTCAAAAAACCCTCTAAGTGGGAATGACAAGGGCAGACAGGGGAAACGTATCCAATAAAAACCCCTCGTTTCAATCCCACCTTTTTTAAAGGGTAGAACCTGGCACTTTGAACATGGGGCCCCCCTCCAACCTTACAACCCGGTTCGTGGTTGGGGGGGATAGCCGTAAATGAGGGGGTGTCCATGCGCCGAATAAAGGTTACTTTCTCTTTCAGCCACAGTTAGTAAACACATGGGGAACATTTTGGGGGCTTATTCCGAAACTTTTCTCCTCCTTCTTTTTTTTTTCTTTCTTTTTCCCCCCTTCTTTTTTTCCCTCCCCCTTTTTTTTTCCCCCTTCTCCTTTTTTTCCCTTCTTAACTTTCTTTTTTTCTTTCTTCCTTTTTCTTTTTTTGTTTTTTTCTTTTCTTCTCTCCCCTTCCTTTCTTTCCTTCCCTTTTCCCCTTTTTTTCTGCTTTTTTTCTTTCCTTTGGGTTCTTTCCTTTTTTTAAAAAAATTTTTTTTCTTTTCCCCCCCTCTAAAACCCCCCTTTTTTCTTCCCTTTTCCTTTTCCTTTTTCTTTTTTTTTCCCCTTTTTTGCTCTTTTTTCCTTCTCCCCTTCCCCTTTCTTTTGGCTTTTTCTTTTTTTCCCCCCTTCCTTTTCTTTTTTTTCCCTAAACTTCCCCCTTCTTTTCGTTTCCCTTTATTTCCCCTATCCCCCCTTTCTTTTTCTCCCTGGTCTTCCTTTTCCCTTTTTCTTTTTTCCTTTCCTCCCCCATTTTCTCCCCCTTTTTTTTCTCTTTTATTTTTTTTCCGGGGCCCCAGGCAAGGCTATCCCCCGGGGTAAAAAGATTGCCCCGGAGCCCGGAGGGCGGTATACCCCCCATTTTGGCAATTGATCCCCCACCTGAAAAGGGCCCGGCTAAAAAAAATTTCCCCGGGTGTTGACTTTATTCACGTATCACAAATTCCCTTCCCCTGTTCTTTCCGGTTCCCCTTTACCCCCGGCAAGGAAAATCCCATTTTAATTTAGTCTACTTCCTCCAGGCTAGGATACCCCCCTTTTCATTTATTCCCCCACGGTTGAAATCCCCCCCTCCTTTTTTTCCGTTTCGCAAAGGGCCCCAGGGGTTAATCCTTCCCCGGGGACTACCTAAAACTTCATAACCCGCAAATCGGTAAAAAACCCCCTAAATTTTTTCCTTGTTCCTTTTCCCCGGGGAATTTTATTTTAAAGGGTATGTTACCTCCCCTTTTTTCCAAACCCTGAAAAAAAGAAAGAAAACTAATTCCCCAAGGGAGAAAAGAAAAAAAAACTTTTAAAAAATTTTAACTAAAAATCAGAAAAGTAAGTTGATTTACCCTCATTTACTTATACTTTCTGGAACTTAAAATTTTAAGAATACCCCTCTCTTAGACAGAAAAACACCAATCCTCCTCGAAAATCCAACCCCCACCACCTAGGCCAAACCCCCAACGGGTTAACCCCCCCATTCTAACTTTAGCCACCAGGCCCGGCCCCAAATATACCTCCCCTACTAAAAATTTTAGGTCCTTTCCCCGAACCCCACCAAGGAAAAAATAACCCCACCCCCTCACTACGCACAACCCAGTAGCAAGAAACTCTTTTAAATGTTTTTTGGTTGGGAAAGGCCCTCAGGCTAACCTATACCCCCCAGTTTGCTTTTTAAATTCCCCACCATTTTTCCTTTAATACGTAAACCTCCCCAGGTGGGTACGAAACCCCAAATCCCTTTAAAAGGGAGGGCGATTACCTCCCCCTTTTTTTTCTCCTGCCATTAAAACCCCGCTAAGGGAAAACTGAAGATGGGAAAGGGGAAAGGAAAAATCCCAAAAAAATTTCAGGGGCCAAAAAAATGAAACTCCCGGGGGGAGTCACCGAGCCTCACAGGAACCCATCAAGATAAGTTTTTCCTTGGGTGGGAAACCGGAAAAGGGGCCGAACCAGTGAAACTTTTAAAAAAAAGGAAAGGAGTAATTTGGATTTATGGAGAAAGGGAAAAGGGAAAAGGTGATTGGGGGGCGTTCAAAAACAATGTTACCGTGTACGTCAAGCCCATACTGGAGTATGCAGCACCAGTTTGGAACCCACACCGGGTCAAGCACGTCAAGAAATTAGAGAAAGGCAGAGGTTGCGAAAAGGGTTAGTTCCAGAGCTAAGGGAAATGTTCTATGAAGAAAGGTTAAGGGAGATCGGTCTGACGACACTGGAGGACAGGAGGGTTAGGGGAGACATGAAAACCCGACATACAAAATACTGCGTGGAATAGATAAGGTGGACAGAGACAGGATGTTCCAGAGTTTGGGACACAGAAACAAGGGGCCACAATTGGAACTTAAAGACCGATGAGTTAAAATGATGTTGGGAAGTATTTCTTCAGCCACAGAGTTATTAGGAAGTGGAATAGTCCTGGCAAGTGATGTAGTGGAGGCAGGAACCATACATAGTTTCAAGACGAGGTATGAGAAATCTAATAGAGCAGGGAGAGGAGGACTCAGTAAGGCGGTCAGTGAAGAGGCGGGGCCAGAGCTGAGTATCGACCCCTGCAACCACAATTAGGTGAGTACAACACACACACACACACACACACACACACACAACACAGACACACACCAGACACACACACACACCAGAACACACACAGACACACAACAGACACACACAGGCACACACAGGCACACACACAGGCACACACAGGCACACACAGGCACACACACACACACACAGGCACACACACACACACACACACAACACACACACACAGACACACACACAGACACACACACACACACACACACACACACACACACACACACACACACACACACACACACACACACACACATTTCATTACAGCAGCGTACCATATGGTACAGTTTTTTTTTTTTTTTCCTTTTTTTTTTTTTTGAGTCTTGTACAGAGCATCATAAGTCAAGTGCTGTCACGCTGTGACAGGTTATATGTTCATGTACGGCTAGAAGACTGTGTGACAGGGTTATGTGTAAAGATGAGAGAAAGTGGGCTGTTGCCCAAATGGGGGGGAAGAGGGGGGTTAAGGAGTGTTGGAGAGACTGAATTTGCAACTTGCTAGTGTCTCTTGTATACACCTTTGCTTTGCACGTTGACTTTTGTGCAGTGGAAAGGTTGTGATAGAGTAGTTTTTAGTTATGTGTTTGCATTAGGTTATGGAAGCCTGTGATGTGAACTTGATTTGTTGATAGCCTTTACTATGCATGATAATATATCAATGTATGTGTACAACAATATGATAATTTAGTAATCGTGGCCAGTGTACCTCAGGCGGAGGTGTGTGTACCTCAGGCGGAGGTGTGTGTACCTCAGGCGGAGGTGTGTGTACCTCAGGCGGAGGTGTGTGTACCCAGGCGGGTTTTGTGTACCTCAGGCGGAGGTGTGTGTACCTCAGGCGGAGGTGGTGTAAACCCCAGGGGGAGGGTGTT
>NW_026465595.1:0-13947 GCF_026875155.1 Cherax quadricarinatus
CTTAAATTTTATTCCTTAATATATGCACTACTCAAGGTGAATACTAAGTCCAGTCTTGCTGGTCCATCCTCTCCTCTCTCTCTCTTGTAGTGTTCCTTACGTCATGGCATGAAGTTTTCCAGTACCACCTCCATCATCTTAGCCCTCCATGTATCTTGGCCCCCATGTGGCTCCAAGTTCTCCCAATCGATCTCCTTGTGGTTAAAGTTACCCATGATGAGGAGCTTTGACCTGCATGCAGGAGCTCTTCTGGCCACTGCAGCCAGTGTGTCAACCATCGCTCTATTGCTGTCGTCATACTCTTGCCTTGGCCTCCTGCTGTTCTGTGGTGGGTTATACGTCACTGCAATTACCACCTTTGGACCTCCAGATTGAAGCGTTCCCGCTGGGTAATCACTTGCTTCTCTGCTGTTTCCTCTCTCCAGCTCATCAAAATTCCATCGGTTTTTGATCAGCATTCCCACTCCTCCACCCCCCCTGTTCCCTCTGTCTTTTCTCAGGATCTGGTATCCCGTTGGAAAGATGACATTTGTTATCATACCTGTAAGCTTGGTTTCTGTGAGAGCTATGAAGTCTGGTGATGCCTCTTTTACTCTTTCGTGCCACTCCTCCCACTTATTTGTTATTCCATCAGCGTTTGTGTACCATACCTTCAATTTCCTTTCCAACAATGTGGTTTGGGGAGCCTATGAGGGTGGGAGACTTGGTAGCATATTGTGGAATTCTATAGCTGGGTATTGGGTGGAAGCTGTGGGTATGGATTGTAGTTTGTGTTGGGATGGTGTGATAGGTTGTGGGGTTCTGAGGATAGTTGTGTGTGTGCTTGCCCTTGCTGCTCTGTTCTGCTTTGACTGACCTCTGCTGGTTCCATCCTTGTCTCCTTTCCTAGCTCCTTTCGCTTTTTTGTCCTCTCCCTCAGCTGCTGTCGTTCTGTTTGTGTTCTGTCTCTGTCTAGGAACACCCTCTTGTACTCTTCCGAGTATTTCAGTCGTGGTTTCTCTTGGAGGATCCTGTTCCGCACTGTTTCTGTCCTGAGAATCAGCTTGATCAGTCGTTTTCTCCCCTTCAAGTACCCCCCTATTCTCTGAAAATTTACAGTCTCGTCCATGTCTTCTCCACCTATTTCCGTGATGATTTTCTCAATCTCCTTTTTTTCTGCCTGCCGTCTTTCAGTGTGTGTCCTTTCCTCTCTCTCCTGAAGCCCATGGATAAACACTGATTTTGCCCTTTCCTCCTCCCATTGCCTCTCCCTCTGTGACTGGTTCCTGTCTGTACGTGGTCATTTTCTCCCTTGATTTTTCCAGTGGCTCTTGGTAGCATGGTTGTGCCTCTGCATTCGACCTGTCACCCTCTACCTGCACCCAGCTGCTCTTCCCTTTCACTCCTTGGCCCTTCTTGGCAGGCTGTTATGAACTTAGCATAATTCATATCTCCTTTCTTCCTGTTCGGCCTCTCAGCTTCATATGCTGTGTCTTCTCTGGCCACTGCCCCTGTAACTTGCCTCAACCTGTTTACCTCAAACTCTAGAACCCTTGTCCTGGCTACTGCAGTTTCGACATGCGCCTCCAAATTATTTTTCTCCTTCTCCAACCTCTTTTCCAATTTCACAGAGAGCTCTTTCTCCATTTTTTCAGAAAGCTCTCCTAATTTTCTCTCCCACTCTTGTTCCATCCTTTTCCACTGCTCCTTCGTCCACTCCTCCCTACCAGAACCATTCTCATCTGATCCCTGATTCCTGCGAGTCCCCACCTGTGTGTGTGTGTGTGGGGTGTGTGTGTGTGTGTGTGTGTGTGTGTGTGTGGTGTGTGTGTGTGTGTGTGTGGTGTGTAGGGTTTGTGTGTGTGTGTGTGTGTGTGTGTGTGTGTGTGTGTGTGTGTGTGTATGGTGTGTGTGTGTGTGTGTAGGTGTGTGTGTGTGTGTGTGTGGGTGTTTGTGTGTGTCTGTAGGGTGTGAGTGTGTGTGTGTGTGTGTGTACTCACCTAGTTATACTCACCTAGTTGAGGTTGCAGGGGTTGAGTCCAAGCTCCTGGCCCCGCCTCTTCACTGGTGTGGTGTGTGTGTGTGGGGTGTGTGTGGTGGGTGTGTGTTGTGCGTGTGTGCGTGTGTGTGTGTGCGCGTGTGTGGGGTGTGTGTGTGTGTGTGTGTGTGTGTGTGTGTGTGTGTGTTTGTGTGTGTATGTGGTAACCAAAATTGCGGTTGCAGGGGTCGAGACTCAGATCCTGGCCCTGCCTCTTCACTGATCGCTACTAGGTCCTCTCTCTACTTCCTGAGCTTTGTCATACTTTGTCTTAAAGCTATGTATGATTCCTGCCTCCACTACATCACTTGCTAGGCTATTCCACTTCCTGACGATTCTATGACTGAAGAAATACTTCCTAACGTCCTTGCAACTCGTCTGAGTGCTCAGCTTCCAATTGTGACCCCTTGTTTCTGTGTCCCATCTCTGAAACATCCTGCCTCTGTCTACCTTATCTATTCCAAGCAGTATTTTGTATGTCGTTATCATGTGTTCCCTGACCCTCCTGTCCTCCAGTATCGTCAGTCTGATTTCCCTCCACCTTTCTTTGTTGCAAACCTTTGTTCTTTCTCTAACTTCTTGACGTGCTTGACCAGGTGTGGGTTCCAAAGTGGTGCTGCATACTCCAGTATGGGCCTGACGTACACTCTGTACAGAGTCTTGAACGATTCCTTACTAAGGTATCGGAACGCTATTATCAGGTTTGCCAGGCGCCCATATCTACTCAGACATAATTTATTTAAGTATATTTATATGTACACATACATATATACAGACGTGAGTACACACACCACACAAATACCACACACACACACACACACACACACACAAAACACACACACCACACACAAAACCACACACACACACACACCACACACACACACACCACACACACACCACACACACACCACACACACACCACACACACACACACCACACACACACCACACACACACCACACACACACACACCACACACCACACACACACACACACCACAACACACACCACACACACACCACACAAATACCAACACACACACACACCACACACACACACACACACACACACAACACACCCCACAGACACACACACACAAGGGGCCAGGTGCTATGACTCGACCCCTGCAACCACAAATAGGTGAGTACACACACACGGGCCCGGAGATTGAACTCGACCCCTGCAACCTCAACTAGGTGAGTACACACACACAAACTGTGTGTGTGTGTGTGGGTGCATGTGTGCCTGTGTGCGCGCGCGCGTGCGTGTGTACGTCCGTATGTGTGTTTACATATAATTATACTTCACTAACTAATCTCTGAGTAGATAATCTTTATGGCTTGTGAGGGTTTAGCGCTCAGTCTTTTTATATAATAATCTAAGCAGTTAATTCCATTTTTACATAAAACAGCTGATATCAATTATTTCAAGAATTTTGAGTGTTTGCCGATTATCTTCAGGAATAATTCAAATTCTGTAATGGTTTTATATGTTATGACCTGATCCTGACGCTGTGTATTGATGCTACTGTTACCTAGAACCAGTTCCCCTCAGGCATAGTTATCCCCTCTGAGGGGAATGTTTCCAAGGGGTTAAAGACCTGTGGGGCTGTTTCACATTATTATTATTATTATTATTATTATTATTATTATTATTATTACTATTATTAGTAGTATTAATAATATCTGCAATAATTAAGAGCAATTAAATATGGAAAATAACCACAAGGGATGATTGCTCTAATCCTTTCGTGTTGCAATCAACACATCATCAGGTGTTTCAAGTGTTGAATAATCATAGAAAATCCAGAGAAATTCGTTCAGTGAAAGGACAGATGAAAGATATTCCTTCCTCTGAATGATTATATATATATATATATATATATATATATATATATAGTTGGCCAGCGGGTCTGCTACAGTGTTCCCTTTCTTATGAGTTGCGCGTCAGGTGTTGCTTTGTTGTGGGATATGATAGTGAGGTGTGGGCTAGACCCTTTATATGCCTTCCTTTGATGCATTACTTTCATAGTTCCTTGATAATGTGAGTAGTCACGAAAGCGCTTGGAATTTCTCTATTCTTTCACAGTGGTTGTTTTGCATATTCTGAAATCACCTGTTTACTGTGATCTTATTGCATATATATATAATATATATATATATATATATATATATATATATTATATATATAATATATATATATATATATATATATATATATATGCAAAACAACCACTCTGAAAGAATAGAGAAATTCCAAGCGCTTTCGTGACTACTCACATTATCAAGGAAGGCATATAAAGGGTCTAGCCCACACCTCACTATCATATCCCATATATATAATATATATATAATATATTGATAATGTAGGTCCGAATAGGTAAAACTTGTGATTTTCAATAGCAATGATCTTCTTGCCGAATAAGGCATACGAGAATTTGTGAATGCAATAATTTCGCAAAAATCATTCTAAACTTAACGAAGAAAATATATTTCAATGTGTTTATTACATAATTATAGTATAGTTTGATTACTCTGATATAAATAAGAATAAATATATCTTTAAAGGTATGAGAGAAAATTTTAGAAAGAACTTAATGAGTTCCTGCTAATTGACCAGTTATAATATATACACCTACAAATATACATCTTTCGATGTATATACCTGTCAATATATACTTATATATACAAACCTCTCAGTGTGTAAACTGAGAGAAACTAACTCGGACCCGCACCCTAATGGGTTAAATACCCAGAGATAAATATTTCTCAGTATAACTACGGGGTGAGACACATTCCTCAGTGTATATGCACTGAGAGATATTCATCTCTGGAGGTATATACTCGGAGAGATTGATACCTCCCATTGCAGGTCCACGGAGAAGAGAGACAGAAAGGGAGAGACTTGCGAGGTAACACAGCTAGTGGTTATCTAGACAGCCATTATACCCGCCAAGTGCAATGATTGGATTTTCACCTCTCAGCCCAGAATGAATTTTCCCGATACTGTCATACCTAATTTTTACTCTATGTGGTCTGGAAGATGCCTTCTTGCCTGGTGACGGAAGATCCTTTCTTGCCGGTGAAGGAAGTGCCTTCATGCTGGGAAGGAAGATACCTTCCTAGCTGGTGAATGGAAGACACCTTCTTGCTGGTGAAGGAAGATACCTTACTTTATGCTGGTGGACGTGAAGATGCCTTCCTTGGCCGGTGAAGGCGAAGGTGCCTTCTGCAGGTGAAGAAGATACCTTCTTGCTGTGAAGGAAGATACTTCTTGCTGGTGAAGGAAGATACCTTTCTTGTCGTGAAGGAAGATACCTTCTTGCCGGTGAAGGAAGATACCTTCATGTTCGGTTGAAGAAGATACCTCTTGCCGGTGAAGGAAGAATTACCTTCTTGGCTGTGAAGGAAGATGCTTCTTGCTGGTGAAGGAGATACCTTCTTGTCGGTGAAAGAAGACACCTTCTCGCTTGGTGAAGTAAGATATCTTCTGCCGAGAAGGAAGTACCTTCCTTGCTGGTGAAGGAAGAAGCCTTCTTGCCTGTGACGAAGGTGCCTTCTTGCTGGTGAAGTGAGATACCTTCTTGCCGGTGAAGAAGATACCTTCTAGCTGTGAAAGGAAGATCACCTTCTTGCTGGTGACGGGAAGGAGCCTCTTGCGTGGTGAAGGAAGATACCTTCTTGCCGGTGAAGGAAGATAGCTTCTGCTGGGAAGTGAGAGCCTTTTCATGCTGGAGACTGAAGGTGCCTACTTAGCTGGTGAAGGAAGATACCTTCTTGCCGTAAGGAAGATACCTTCTTGCTGGTTGAAAGGAAATACCTTTCCATACGGTGAAGGAAGATACCTTCTTGCTGTTGAATGGAAGATACTTAATTAGCTTTGAAGAAAACCCTTCTTGCCTGTGAAGGAAGATACCTTCATGTCGGTGAAGGAAGATACCTTCTTGCTTGTGAAGGAAGATACCTTCTTGCAGGGAAGGAAAGATACCTTCTTGCCGGAGAAGGAAGATACCTTCTTGCAGGTGAAGGAAGGGATAAATTTTTACCGTGGTTCTCGAGTCGGTGAAGGAAGATACCCTCTTGCAGGTGAAGGAAGATACCTTCTTGCTGGTGAAGGGAATATACCTTCTTGCTGGTGAAGGAAGATACCTGCTTGTCGTTGAAGGAAGATACCTTCCTTGCTGGGTGAAGGAAAGATACCTTCTATCTTGCCGGTGAAGTAAGATACCGTTTCTTGTCGTGAAGGAAGAAACCTCTTGCTGTGAAGGAAGATACCTCCTTGCTGGTGAAAGAAGGTACCTTCTTGCTGTGAAGGAAGATACATCTCTTTTGCCGGTAGAAGGAAGATACTACTTGTCGTGAAGGAAGATACCTTCTTGCTGAGAAGGAAGATACCTTCTTCTGGTGAAGGAAGATACCTTTCCTTGCCGTGAAGGAAGATACCTTCTTTGCTGGAGTAGGAAGAAACCTTCTTACCGGTTGAAGGAAGAATACCTTACTTGCTGGTGTAGGAAAGATACCTCTACCGGTGAAGGAAGATACCTTCATGCTGTGAAGGAAGATACCTTCTTTGCCGGTGAAGGAAGAACCTTCTTGCTGTGACGAAGATACCTTTTGCTGGTGAAGGAAGATACCTTCTTGTCGTTGAAGTAAGATACCTTCTTGCAGGTGAAGGAAGAGTCCCTTTCTTAGTCGGTGAGGAAGATACCTTCTCGTGCTGGTGAAGGGAAGTACCTTCTTTCTGTGAAGGAAGGAATACCTTCTTGCCGGTGAAGGAAGAGACCTTCTTGTCGGTGAAGGAAGATACCTATCTTGCTGGTGAAGGAAGAAACCTTCTTGCTGGTGAAGGAAGATACCTTCTGCTGGTGAAGGAAAGATACCATTCTTGCGTGAAGGAAAGAATACCTACTTGTCGGTGAATGAAGATACCTTCTTGCTGGTGAAGGAAGATACCTTCTAGCTGGTGAAGGAAGATACCTTCTTGCCTGGTGAAGGAATGATACCTTCTGCGGTGAAGGAAGATACCTTCTTATGGCTGGATGAAGGAAGATACCTTCTTGCTTGGTGAAGAAGATACCTTCTTGCTGGTGAAGAAATACCTTCTGCTTGTGATAGGAAGATACCTTCTTGCTGGTGAAGGAAGATTACCTTCTTTACCGGTGAAGGAAGATACCTTCTTTGCGTGAAGGAAGAGACCATCTTTGCTGGAGAAGGAAGATACCTTCCTTACCGGTGAAGAAGATAACCTTCTGCTGTGAGGAAGATAACCTTCTTACCGGGAAGGAAGATACCTTCTTGCCGGAGAAAGGAAGATACCTCTTGCTGGTGTAGGAAGATACCTTCTTACCGGTGAAAGGAAGATACCTTCTTGCTGTGAAGGGAAGATACTCTACATGCAGGTTGAAGGAAGAACCTTCTTGTCCCGTGAAGGAAACACCTTCTGCTGGTGAAGGAAGATACCTTCTTGCTGAGAAAGGAAGATAACCTTCTTGTCGGTGAAGGAAGCTACCTTCTTGCTGGTGAAGGAAGATACCTTCTTGTCGGTGAAGGAAGAATACCTTCTGCTGGTGAAGGAAGATACCTTCTTGCTGTGAAGGAAGATACCTTCTTGCCGTGGAAGGAAGGTGCCCTTCCTTGCCCGTGAATGAAGAAACCTTCTTGCTGGTGAAGGAAGATACCTTCTTTTGCCGGTGGGAAGGACGGAGTACCTTACTTGCTGGTGAAAGGAAGATACCTTCTTGGCAGGTGAAGGTAGATTCCATCTTGCTGGTGAGGAAATACCTTCTTGCTGTTGAAGGAAGATACCTTCTTGTCGGGTGGAAGGAAGATACCTTCTTGCTTGTGGAAGGAAGATACCTTCTGCTGGGTGAAGGAAGATCCCTTCTTTCTGTGAAGGAAGAACCCTTCTACCGGTGAAGAAGATACCTTCTTGCTGGTGAAGGAAGATACCTTCTTACCGTTAAGGAAGGAAACCTTCTAGCCGGTGAAGGAAGATACCTTCATGCTGGTGGAAGGAAGATACCTTCTTACCGGTAAGGAAGAGACCTTCTTGCTGGTGAAGGTAAGTATTACCTTCTGCTGGTAGAAGGAGATAACCTTCTTGTCGGTGAAAGGAAAGATACCTTCTTGCTGGTGAAGGAAGATACCTACTTGTCGTGTGAAGGAAGATACCTTCTTGCTGGTGGGAAGGAAATACCGGGTTCTTGCTGGTTGAAGGAAGGATACTCCTTCATGCTTGTGAAGGAAGGATACCTCTAGACGTGAAGGAAGATACCTTCTGCTGGTGAAAGGAAGATACCTCTTGTCGGTGAAGGAAGATACCTTCTTGCTGGTGAAGGAAGATACCTTCATGCTGGTGAAGGAAGATAACCTTCTTTGGGGGGCCGGTGAAGGAGGGTGCTTCTTGCGTGAAGGAAGATATCCCTTCATTGCTGGTGACGGAAGATACCTTATCTTGCCGGTGAAGGAAGATACCATCTTGCTGGTGAAGGAAATACCTTCTGCTGTGAAGGAGATTCCGTCTGCTGGTGAAGGAAGATCCATATTCTTGCTCGTGAAGGAAGATACCTACTTGCCGGTGGAAGGGATGATCCCTTGCTTGGAGAAGGAAGATACGGCTTGCTTGAGTCATGTGTGAAGGAAGAACCTTCGTGCTGGTGAAGGTAGGATACATTATTGCTGGTGAAGGAAGATACCTTCTTGCTGTGAAGGAAGCTACCTTCTTGCTGGGTGAGGAAGATACCTTCTTGCTGGTGAAGGAAGATACCTTCTTGCTGGTGAAGGAAGATACTTCTTGCTGGTGAAGAAGATACTTCTTACTACCGGAGAAGGAAGATACCTTCTTGCAGTGAAGGAAAGAAAACCTTCTTCTGGTGAAGGAAGAAACCTTCTTGCTGGTGAAGGAAGAAACCTTCTTAGCCGTTGAAGGAAGGTGCTCTTGCCGGTAGAAGAAGATACCTCTTGCTGGTTAAAGTAAGATACCTTCTTGCCGGTAAGGAAGTATACCATCCTTGCCGGTGAAGGAAGATACCTTCTTGCCAGGTGAAGGTAGATACCTTCTTGCCGTTGAAGGCAGAATCCCTTCTTGCCGGTGGGAAGGAAGATACCTTCTTGCTGGTGAATGAAGATACCTTCTTGCTGGTGAAGGAAGATACCTTCTTGCTGGTGAAGGAAGATACCTTGCTTGCAGGTGAAGGAAGATACCTTCTTGCTGGGAAGCAAGAATACCTTCTTGCTGTTGAAGGAAGATACCTTCTTGGCCGGTGAAGGAAAAGAAACCTTCTTGCTGGGAAGTAAGATACCTTCTTGCCGGTGAAGTAAGATACCTTTCTTGCCGTGTTGAAGGAAGATACCATCTTGCCGGTAAGGAGATACCTTCTGCGGTGAAGGAAGGTGCCTTTCTTGCCGGTGAAGGAAATACCTTCTTGCTGGTGAAGGAAGATACCTTCTTGCCGTGAAGTAGAACCCATCTTGCCGTAGAAGGAAGAAACCTCTTTCCGGTGAAGGAAGATACCTTCTTGCCGGTGAAGGAAGATACATTCTTGCCGGTGAAGGAAGATACCTACTTGCTGGTGAAGGAAGATACCAACTTGCTGGTGAAGGAAGATACCTTCTTGCTGGTGAAGGAAGATACCTTCTTGCTGGTGAAGGAAGATACCTTCTTGCTGGTGAAGGAGATACCTTCTTGCTGGTGAAGGAAGATACCTTCTTGCCGGTGAAGGAAGATACCATTCTTGCCGGTGAAGGAAGATACCTTCTTGCCGGTGAAGGAAGATACCTTCTTGCTGGTGAGGAAGATACCTTCTTGCCGGTGAAGGAAGATACCTTCTTGCTGGTTGAAGGAAGATACCTTCTTGCTGGTGAAGGAAGATACCTTCTTGCTGGTGAAGGAAGATACCTTCTTGCTGGTGAAGGAAGATACCTTCTTGCCGGTGAAGGAAGAACCTTCTTTGCTGGTGAAGGAAGATACCTTCTTGCCGGTGAAGGAAGATACCTTCTTGCCGGTGAAGGAAGATACCTTCTTGCCGGGTGAAGGAAGATACCTTCTTGCCGGTGAAGGAAGGTGCCTTCTTGCCGGGGGAAGAAGATACCTTCTTGCTGGTGAAGGAAGATACCTTCTTGCCGGTGAAGGAAGATACCTTCTTGCCGGGTTTGAAGGAAGATACCTTCTTGCCGGTGAAGGAAGAACCTTCTTGCCGGTGAAAGGAAAAGATACCTTCTTGCTGGGGGAAGGGAAGATACCTTCTTGCCGGTGAAGGAAGATACCTTCTTGCCGGTGAAGGAAGTTTACCTTCTTCCGGTGAAGGAAGATACCTTCTTGCCGGTGAAGGAAGATACCTTCTTGCCGGTGAAGGAAGATACCTTCTTGCCGGTGAAGGAAGATACCTTCTTGCCGTGAAGGAAGATACCTTCTTGCCGGTGAAGGAAGATACCTTCTTGCGTCGTATTTCATGGCACTTGTTTCCAAGACGCTGAATGACCCTTACAGATTTGGTGCTCTCCACCATACTGGAGAATAAAGTTATAGGCTTTCATCAGGAGCCTCACTGCGTAGTGCTCTATTAACTTCAGTGATAAAGCTCTTGACTAAGTATCACTATGTAGAACTTGTGAAGCTCTGTATAGAGTTATTCTTGTCAGTATCACATTTGTAGAACTTTGTGAAGCTCTCTATAGAGTTATTCTTGTCAGTATCACTTTGTAGAACTTGTGAAGCTCTATATAGAGTTATTCTTGACAGTAAGAAAAAATCTTACTAATCTAAGAAAATCAAAGATTGTGGCTGATTTCCTCTGAGGTTTTGAGGTTGACCAATTACTGGATTAAGACGGGTAGTACGTTAGTGGAGGTTTGGCCACCCTTCTTGGCCACCCTTCTTGGCCACCCTTCTTGGCCAACGTTCTTGCCCAATGTTCTTGCCCAACGTTCTTGCCCAATGTTCTTGCCCAACGTTCTTGCCCAACGTTCTTGCCCAACGTTCTTGTCCAACGCTCTTGTCCAACGTTCTTGCCCAACGTTCTTGCCCAACGTTCTTGTCCAACGCTCTTGTCCAACGCTCTTGCCCAACGTTCTTGCCCAACGTTCTTGCCCAACGTTCTTGCCCAACGTTTTTGCCCAACGTTCTTGCCCAACGTTCTTGTCCAACGCTCTTGCCCAACGTTCTTGCCCAACGTTCTTGTCCAACGTTCTTGCCCAACGTTCTTGCCCAACGTTCTTGTCCAACGTTCTTGTCCAACGCTCTTGTCCAACGTTCTTGCCCAACGTTCTTGTCCAACGTTCTTGCCCAACGTTCTTGTCCAACGTTCTTGCCCAACGTTCTTGCCCAGCGTTCTTGTCCAACGTTCTTGTCCAACGTTCTTGTCCAACGTTCCAACTCATTCCAGAATCAAATTTTGGTCTTTGTGAAGTAAGTGCCTCTTAATTATTGTTTATCTGCAGCGACAGAAGATAAACCTTTCTCATAAGATCTTTAATTTCCCTCAGTGTTGTCAGTACTTACTAGTTCCTCTATTCAGTCATAACGTTGGATTACCACTTTGAGAAAAATAAATTACTGGATAACCCTTTGGCTAAATCGTTTCTTAACATACTTTTGCGGTTTTTTGTTATCCACGTGTAGACTAGCTGAAATTTTTTTTTATCTAATCTTTGGTATCCTCTCATGACCTTAAAGACGGCGGCCATGTCTTTGTATCCTCTCTTGACCTTAAACACGGCTGCCATGTCTTTTGTTTCCTCTCATGACCTTAAACACGGCTGCCATGTCTTTGTATCCTCTCATGACCTTAAACACGGCTGCCATGTCTTTTCTTTCATTCCAACTAGACAATGTGGACATCCTCAGTGTTTTCATCTTCTCGTCTTACTTCTTATTTCTTTAAGTTCCGGAAAGAAATAGTTCCCAGAACTTTTCCAAACTTTTATTCTATATTTTTATAGATGTGGGCACAATACAACTGCTTATCTCAGTGTTGTGCTAATACAATGATCCTGCTTTATCAACTTCTTTCCGTCAAAATTTTTGACTCTGTAGCCTATGTCTTTTTCACAGTATTATTTATATAATCTGGCAGCTGACAGATGTTTATACACATGGTGAAGATTTGCAATGAACGAATGCAACATTTCAGTGACCAAGTTCGATCTCGCTGGCTATATAGTTTACTGCAGCACAGAGGACCAAGAGTCGCATCTCCCATGAGCCGCATCCATCAAGTGTGAGTGTTGATGTTGACGTCTTGTGACGTCGTAATGACATGATTGTAAATTCTTATCAGATTAGAGCATTACCTTGCTAGGTACATCATTGCCTTGCTGCGTTAAGATGAGAAATATGTTTGAGTTGCTGGGATTGTTGGTGGGAGTGGTGGAGTTAGTCTTTGTTGGTGATGGAGGTGTTGGTGTTGGCGAAGATGTTGATACTGGAATTGCAACTGGTGGTGAGACCCTCAGAGCAAGTTAGGGTGTAGAGGTAATCACCCCAGCGGCCACAATCCCCAGTAATACAATCACACAAACACACACAAGTTGAGATTCCCTTATTTTTTTTCTTAAGATTTTTTCTTTACCTTCGAGTCATCTCAGGATTTCCCGGACGTGATATTTATCTCGCCCAAGATATTGGAATCTTTCTTTATTGACTTTACGAAAATTCTTTCCACTCATTATGTTATTTTATATGATTTAAAATTTTCTTTCCCATACTCTGTGAGTGTCATCCTGTCGTTCATTAATTCTCCTAAATTGTATTCACATATTTTTCGATTTTCACGGATTTTCTATTCTGGACTGATACAAATAGACTAAATATACAATACTGAAACATTTCTAAGGCTTTATTCTGTCTATTTTTAGAGGAAGAGTACACAAGGGGTTAAAACTGAGAGATTTAGATCTAGGTAGAGTCTTGGCGTCCCATCTCGCGGCAGCCGAGGCTCCAGAGTCAAGCCCAGCACAGCTGTACTACTGCATTAGTGATATCCACCGCTGCTGCACATCACATATCTTCCTCGTCCTCAGAGAAATGAAAAATTCTATCAACTTTTTACGACAGGCGTAGTGAGTGACCACAATCCTATCCCAACTCACATCTAGATATATATATATATATATATATATATATATATATATATATATATATATTATATATATATATATATATATATATATATATATATATGCAATAAGATCACAGTAAACAGGTGATTTCAGATATAGCAAAACAACCACTCTGAAAAAATAGAGAAATTCCAAGCGCTTTCGTGACTACTCACATTATCAAGAGACTATAATGTGAGTAGTCACGAAAGCGCTTGGAATTTCTCTATTTATATATATATATATATATATATATATAATATAAATATATATATATAATATATATAATAATAGTATATATATATATATATATATATATATATATATATATAGCCGTTTCTAAAAAATTTCTCTTATACGTTTAAATACATAATATATATTTCTTCATTTAGGTTTAGGTAAAAATTTATATTTTGTACCAAAAGAACCTTAGAAAACTTACCTGACCTTATTATAACAAGCGCAATTTAATTTAGCCTAATCCAACTAAATATATTTTAGATAAGTTTACAATAATTTAATAAACACAATGAAAATTTTTTTTTTCGTTACATACAGAATGATTTTTGCGAAATTACTGCACACAAATTTTAGTTTGCCTTATTAGGCAAGAAGAGCGTTGCTATGTAAGCCAGAATCGCAAATTTTACCTATTCGGGAGGTACTACTGTTCTGCCAAATCAGTATGAAACTGAAGCCGTCGTTTTATGGATGGAAGAATGCGGAGTCTTTTTTCGTCTCATAAACACCTGGGTAACAGGTTATCTTGCTGCTTCCTTAAAATTTGGTCACACACACAGGCATACACATGCAAATATATATATACATACACATA
>NW_026465596.1:0-14513 GCF_026875155.1 Cherax quadricarinatus
CGGGCCCCCTTTCCCGGGTTTAGGGCCTTTACAGAGCGCCCCCTTCCGTTTAGGGCCTTCTACAGAGCGCACCCTTCCGGTTAGGGCCTTCTACAGAGCGCACCCTTCCGGTTTTAGGGCCTTCTACAGAGCGCACCCCTTCCGGTCTAGGGCCTTCTTCTGAGGCATCCCCTTTTCACACCTAGGTGTTACTTCCGGTTTGACCTTGACCTCGCCCTCGAGTCCACCCCCCCTTCACCCCCCAACCAATACCCCCGCCCACGACCCCCATTCGCGACCCCCCCGTCGCGCCGCGCCCGCCCGCGCGCCCGCCCGCGCCCTTCGCGACCCCCGCCCGCCCTTCGCGACCCCCCCGCCCGCGCCTTCTGCTGCTCCTTCTGCAGCGTCGTCCGGATCGCCCCCGCCCCTTTCAAATTTTTTTTTTTCCGATTTTTTTCGAATTTTTTTTGAATTTCTTGTGCTTTTCCTCGGATAAAATTTTTAAGGGTTTTCCCCCTCCCCCCTTTCACCCACCCCCTTTTCCCCCTCCGACTTTCACCCCCCAACCCCCAAAATTTCTCGATAATACAAGTTTTTGGATTCCCCCCTATGGGGTTTTCAAAATTTCCCCCCCCGCCCACTTTCCCCCCCCCAAACCCCCAAAATTTCTCAATATTACCAAGTTTTTGGATTCCCCCCTCTGGGGGTAAGCATACTTACATACGGGTCTAAACAAGTCAAATGAACAAGAAGGGTGTTTACTCTCGGCGGTCAGTGACGTCACACATACAAGCTGAATCTTGTCGACCCTTTTATTTTCATTAAACTTAATAAGGGGACACTTACCTTCTGACAGTGACTTTCACGTGATGACCGCGCACACAAGCTGAAACTTGTCGACTTCCCCTATGACATTGGACGTCACGCGATGACCCCCCACACCCCACACAGGCTGAATCTTGTCGACCCTTTTAGTTCATTAAAGTTAATAAGGGGATATAGTAACCTACATCATGGGGAAAACATTTTCACTCTTAACCCCATTTTTCTGTTTTAACTATTTCATCAGAAAGTCACATTTTTTTCGTTTAATACCCACAACAATCCACAATTCTTTAAAAACACAAGTCTAGACATTTTTCTCGTTTTAACTATTTCATCTCAGGTCACTTTCCCCCACGAAGTAACCTTCTCTCTCTCCTCCCAAACCCTCACACTCCAACCAACACCTCACAATTTTCACTCAAAACCCCCCCAATTTTTCTCGTTTAAAAAACTATTTCATCAGAAAGTCACCACAACCTTATAAACCACTTTTCGATAAATTCACTAGTCACAATTTTACATATTACAAAGTTAATACGCACACACTCCTCACTTTGGACACCTTCAAAACACTCTCTAAAACATTTGATACTCACAAAAATACCTTTGAACATTTCCAAACAACAAACTGAAACACTTCCAAAAAAACATTTTGAATACTCCCAAATAAGATTTGACAGCTCTAATTTATCTACACTTACACATTTAAATTAAATTACAACTCATCCCCCAAACTCCTCCCTCAGTCTCCAGACTTCACAACATTATCACAAAAACTAACTCAAACATTTTACTTTGAACATCACAAAAAAAAAACACTGAAATACTCCAAAACATCATTCGAACACCCCCAAATCACCTCTGAATACTCCCAGAACACCTTCATAAGTACTCTTGCACATCATTTGAACACCTTCAAAAACACCTTTGAACATTTTCCAAACAACACTGAAACACTTCCAAAACACCATTTGAGTACTCCCAAATACACCACTGAATACTACTAAAACACCACTGAATACACTCAAAACACCACCAAAATCCCATAAACTAAGATCAACACCCACAAACACCCAAACCCACAACACCCACATCCCACAAACACCCACATCCTACAATATTTTTTCTCGTTTTAACTAATTTCATCAGAAAAAAATCACAAAAACCCACTTATAACATCTTTTTCGGTATCTCTAGTTCGACACAACCCCCAAACACCACAACCCACACACCCCAA
Organism: Cherax quadricarinatus; assembly: GCF_026875155.1. Lineage (NCBI taxonomy): Eukaryota > Metazoa > Arthropoda > Malacostraca > Decapoda > Parastacidae > Cherax > Cherax quadricarinatus. The sequence goes on from NW_026465596.1 coordinate 2,042, forward strand.
CAAATACCCACAACCCACAACACCACTCCCACAACAACCCACACCAACCCAATTTTTCTCGTTTTAAAATAATTTCATCAGAAAAAAACACAACAACCACAACACCCCAACCAACAACAAACCCCCAAAACCCACAACCCACAACCACCCCAACACCCCACAACCCACAACCCCCCCCACATCCTACAATAATTTTCTCGTTTAAAATAATTTCACAGAAAAAGTCACAACAACCCACTTATAACATCTTTTCGGTATCTCTAGTTTCGACAAAAAACACCCACACACCCACACCCCCAAAAACCCACAACCCACAACACCCACATCCCCACAACACCCACAACCACAAATCACCCACAAAAAACCCCACAACACCCACAAACCCACATCCCAAACCCCCAAACCCCATCACCCCACCCCCAACACCCACAACCCAATCACCCACACCCCACAACACCCACAACCCACACACCACAACCCTCCCCAAAACAAATTTCACCCCAAAACCCCCAACAAACCCACAAAATTTTTTCTCGTTTTAAAATAAATTTTATTAGAAAAGCACAACAAAACCCCCAAACCCATAAAAAAAACTTCACAACAACCCCACAACACCCACAACCCACACACCCAACCCCCAACACCCACCCAACCCACAACACCCCACAACCCACAATTTTTTCTCGTTTTAACTAATTTCATCAGAAAAAGTCACAAACACCCACAAATTATAACACCCACAACACCCACATCCCACAAACACCCCACAATTTTTTCTCGTTTTAACTAATTTCATCAGAAAAAATCACAAAAAAACCCACTTATATCATCTTTTTTCGGTATTTCTAATTCGACTACATTTCCCCCAACCCTCATCAATTACCAATTTATTCACATTTTTCCCCTTCTTTTTACTGAAACTTAAAAGTAATACACATTCCTCCCTACTGGGACTAAAATTCTAATAAAATCCTCTCCATACCCATCTCCTTTTTATCCACATAAATTTGATATTTTACTCGCTATCAACTACCCAACAAATTTCGACAAGTTTCAAACACCCTCCATTTTTTTTCCCAAAATATCCCTAACTTTTCATTCTATAATTTCTTTTTAAAATATTCACACATTTACCTTTTATTTTCAGTAAAATCTCCCATATTTCTAATTACAAACCCTCCCATACCCCTCTCCATTCTCACCCGCATTTTCTTCACATCCACTCACCCATCTCCCAACACACCTCTTCAGAACACACACCAAAATCACATTTCACATCCACAAAAAGCATCTTAAATCCACTAAAATCACTATAAAACAAGATATTCACAAAACTCTATGACCACCTAACCACAAAAACCCCACAACACACACACAACACAACACACACACACACACACCCCACACACCCACACAACCACATCACCCACAACTCACCCACAAACACCACAACCCACACACACAACCCCTCATTTTTTCTCGTTTTAAACTAATTTCATTAGAAAGTCACAACAACCCACAACTTATAACCACTTTTTCAGCATCTCTAGTTCGACAAACATCACCCACATCCCACACCACCCACAACCCACATCACCCACATCCACATCACCCCCACCCCACAACACACCAACCCACATCACCGCCACATCCCACATCACCCACAACCCACACACCCACACACACACAGACACACACATCTCACATCACCCACAACCCACATCACCCACACCACCCACAACCACACACCCACAACCCACAATTTTTTTCACGTTTTAACTAATTTCATCACCAAGTCAACATCAACTACCAACTATTGCGAACATGTTATTCAACCCCCCCTCCATTCTATTTATTCCATTTATGCATAACTTTTCAATTCTTATAATTTCTTTTAAAATAATCCAACATTACCTTTATTTTCATTAAAATCTCCCCAAATTTCTTAATTCAGAACCCGCACCCATAGTTGGACCCTCTCCATCTCAACCCGCATTTTTCTTCACAATCCATACCACACACCATCTCCCTACACACCTCTCTGAACACACACAAAAAATCACATTTCACATCCCAAATGCTCTCAAATCCACTAAAATCAACTATAATAAAGATATTCAACAAACTCTATGACCACCTAACACACACAGACACACACACACAGATCACCCCACACACACAACACACACACACACACACACACAACACACCACACACCACACACGACCCACACAGTGTTCACACACCACCTAACCTATCCTAACCTAACCTAACCTAACCTAACCACCCTAAAACCTTAACCAAACCTAACTTAACCTAACCTTACATTCAACGCTAACCTAACCTAACCACACTTCAAACCTTCCAAACCAAACCACCCCAACCCAACCAAAACCCTAACCAAAGTAACCTAAACCAAACCAAACCAAACCAACCCTAACCTAACCTAACAAAACCTACACAATACTCAAACCTAACCTAACCTAACCAAACCAATCCAAACCTAACCAAGCCTAACCTAACTATCTTAACTAACCAACCTAACCAAACCCTAACCCAACCTAACCTAACTTTAACTAACCAAACCTAACCTAGCATAACCAAACATAACTTAACCTAACCTATCCTAGGCCAACCTCACGTAACCTAACCTAACCTAACCAACCAAACCTAAAATATATTGGTACACTTCCAAATTAACATTAGAGACCCAGAAATACTTTGAAAGACCACATTTTGGATATTTTCAAATTAGATATGAAAACTTTATCGTAAAATCATACATTATTTTCTTGTTGGTAAACACACCCATGTTAGAAAAACACACGAACCATCTCCTTACCGAACAGCCTGCGTCAACTCACCTAACCGAACCTAACCTAACCTATCCTAGCCTAACCTAACCTAGCCTACACCTAACTTAACCCTAAACTAACCAAACATACCCTAACCTAACCTAAGCCTAGCTAACCTATCCTAGCCCAACCTAACCTAACCTAACTATCCTAACCAAACCTACCCAAACCTAACCAACCAAACCAAACCTATCCTAACCTAACAAAACCTAACTAATCTAGCATAACCTAAACAACTTAACCTAACCTATCCTAGCCTAACCTATCCGAACGCTAACCTAACGAACCTACCTAACCTTCCTATCCTAACCAACCTAACCTAACCTATCCTAACCTACCTTACTTTCACCTAACCTAACCTAGCCTAACCGAACCTAACCTAACCTAAACTAACCTATCCTAACCTAACCTAACCTAACCGAACCTATCCTAACCTAACCTAACCTAACCTAACCTAACCTAACCAAACCTAGCCTAACCAAACCAATCCTATCCTAACCTAAACCTAACTTAACCTAACCTACCTAACCTAGCCTAACCTAACCCAACCCAACCCAACCCAACCCAACCCAACCCAAACCCAACCCAACCCAACCCAACCAAACCCCAACCTAACCTAACTCATCCTACCGAACCTAACCAAACCTAACCTTACCTAACATATCCCACTCCTAACCTAACCTAACCGAACCTAACCTAACCTAACCTAACCTAAAACCTTTCCCGAACCTATCCTACATAGCCTAACCTAACCTATCCCTAACCTACCTTAACCTAACCCTAACCGAACCTAATCACCTAACCTAACCAAACCTAACCTAACCCTAACCTATCCTAGCCTAACCTAACCTATCCATCCTAACCTAACCCTAACTTATCCTAACCTACCTAACCTAACCTAACCCAACCCAACCAACCCAACCCAACCCAACCCAACCCAACGCAACCTAACCCAACCTAACCCATCCTAACCGAACCTTAACCTAACCTAACAATACCCAAACTTAACCTAACCTAAGCCTTACTAACCTAACCTAACTTATCCTAACCTAACCTAACCTAACCAAACACCTTCCAAACACCTCCGAATACTCCCAAAACACAACAGAATTACTCCAAAACACCACTGAATACTACCAATCACCACCGTCAAAATCACCATAAACTAAGTTTAACATCACCAACCAACATCCTTTTTATAGAATGAAATTTTCTTACCGCATTGTAATAAGTTTCCCATAACACCATTTCCTCTTCCACATCATCCCCAAACATCCTTCCTTATTCATTCCATATATCTCCAAAGTTTGTTATACAAAACCCCCTACTGGCCATCACGACGTTGGAGCCAGAGCAAAACCATCACCACTCCAACACCACCAACTACACTCTGCTCCTGCTTCCCGTGATGGGCCAGTACGGGGTTAAAACAACTTCTAGGAGATATACTGAATGAATAATGCATGAAGTTTTAGGGCTGATGTGGAAGAGGAAATGTGATAGCAACATAAAATGCGGGTAAGGTATATCATTCAATAAAAAGGATGTTGGATGGTGATGTTAACTAAGTTTCTGGTGGATTTGACGGTGATCTGGTAGTATACAGGGGTGATTTGGTAGTAACAGTATGTTTTGGGAGTATTTCGGAGGTGTATTAAGGTGTTAAGGTTAGGTTAGTTAGTTTAGGAAATAAAGTTAGGTTAGGTTAGGTAAGTTATGTTAGGTAAGGTTTTAGGTTAGTTAGGTAGGGGTTAAGTTAGGTTAGGTTAGGTTATTTATGTTAGGTTAGTATAAGTTAGGTTAGTTAGGTTAGGTTAGTTACGGTTAGGATGGGTTAGGTTGGGTTAGGTTGTGTTTGGGGTGGGTTGGGTTGAGTGGGTTGGTTATGTTATGGTTTAGGTAGGTAGGTTAGGAAAATTTAGGTTAGGATATGATAGGTTAAGTTAGGCTAGGTTAGGTTAGGTTAGGTTAGGTTAGGTTAGGTTAGGTTAGGTAGGAAGGTTTCGGTTAGGTTAGGTTAGGTTAGGTTAGGTTAGGCTAGGTTAGGATAGGTTTTTTATTTTTTCGGGATAGGTTAGGTTAGGTTAGGTTAGTGTAGGTTTGGATCAGTTAAGGTTAGGTTAAGGATATGATAGTTAGGTAAGGTGTTAGGTTAGGTTAGGTATTGTTAGGATGGATAGGTAAGTTAGGTTGGGGATGTGTTGTGTTGGGTTTGTTGGGTTGGGTTGGGTTGGTTGGGATGGGTAGTTTAGGTTAGGCTAGGTTAGGTAGTTAGATAAGTTAGGTATGTTATGATAGGATAGGTTAGTTAGGCTAGGTTTAGGATAGTTAGGTTAGGTTAGGTTATGGATAGGGTTGGTAGGTTAGGTTTAGGTTAGGATAGGATAGTTTAGGTTAGGTTAGGTTAGGTTAGGCTATGGTTAGGTTAGTTTAGGTAAGGTTTGGTTAGGCAAGGTTAGGTTAAGGTTAGGATAGGATAGTTTAGGTAAGGTTAGGTTTAGGTTAGGTTAGGATAGGATAGGCTAGGATAGTAATGGTAAGTTAGGTTAGGTTATGCTAGATAAGGTTAGGTTAGGTAGGTTATGAGAGGTTAGGTTAGGTTAAGTTAGGTTAGGTTAGGATAGGTTAGGTTAGGTTGGCAATGATAGGTTAAGGCTAGGTTAGTTAGGTTAGGTTAGGTTAAGTTAGGTTAGGTTAGTTAAGTTATAGGTTAGTCTAGTTAGGTTAAGGCTAGGATAGTTAGAGTTAGTGTTCGGTTAGGTTAGGTTAGGTTAGGTTTAGGTTATGCTAGGTTAGGATAATGTTCGGATAGGTTTAGGTTAGGTTAGGTTTTAGGTAGGATAGGTTCGGTTAGGTTAGGTTAGGTTAGGTTAGGTTAGGCTTAGGTTAGGTATAGGTTTCGGATAGGTTAGGTTAGGATAGGTTAGGTTAGGTTTGGTCAGTTAGGTTAGGTTAGGATAGGATAGGTTAGGTAAGAAGGTTAGGTTAGGTTTTGGTTAGGATGGTTAGGTTAGTTAGGTTGGTGTTTGGTTGGTTTGGGTTGGGTTGGGTTGGGTTGGGTTTGGGTTGGGTTGGGATGGGTTAGGTTAGGTAGGCTAGGTAAGGTAGGTTAGTATAAGTTAGGTTAGTAGGACAGGATAGGTTAGGTTAGGCTAGGTAGGTTAGGTTAGGTTAGGTTAGTAGTAGGATAGGTTTTGTTTAGGTTAGGTTAGGTTAGGTTAGGATAGGATTAGGTTTATGTTAGGTTAGGTTATGTTTAGGCTTAGGTTTAGGTTTAGGTAGGTAAGGTAGGTAAGGCTAGGTTGGTTTAGGTTAGGATAGGATAGTTAGGTAAGGGTTAGGTTAGGTTAGGTTAGGATAGAGTTATGCTAGGATAGTTAGGTTTAAGTTAGGTTAGGTTATGCAAGATTAGGTTTAGGTTAGGTTAGGTTTTATGAGAGGTTAGGTTAGGTAAGTTAGGTTAGGTAGGATAAGGTTAGGTAGGTTGGGCTGGATAGGTTAGGCCTGGTAAGGTTAAGGTTAAGGTTAAGGTTAAGTTAGGATTAATCGTAAAGGTTAAGTTAGGTTAGGCTAGTTAGTTAGGCTAAATAGGTTAGGTTTATGTCGGTATGGTGAGTTGACGCGGGTGTTCGGTAAGGAGATGTCGAGTGATTTTTCTACCATGGGTTGTTTACCAACAAGAAAATAAAGTTCGTTTTACGATAAAGTTTTCAAAACTAATTTGAAAATATCCAAAAAATGGAGTCTTCAAGAATTCTGGAGTACTCTAATGTATTTTGGAAGTGTTCCAATATAGTTTTAGTTAGGTTAGGTTAGGTTAGGATATGTAATGTATGGTTGTTAGGTTAGGTTAGGTTAGGATGGTTAGGTTAGGATAGTTAGGCTAGGAAAAGGTAGGTTAAGTAGGTTAGGTTATGCAAGGTTAGGTTAGGTTAGGTTAAGTTAGGTTAGGTTAGGTTAGGTTTAAGGACAAGTTAGGTTAGGTAGGTAATGTTAGGTTTATGTTAAGGTTAGGTTGGTAAGGGTTAAGATAGGTTAGGTTAGGATAGGTTAGTTAAGGTTAGGTTAGGTTAGGTTAGGATAGTTTAGTTTAGCGAGGTTAGGTTAGGATAGGTTAGTTTAGGTTTAGGTTTAGGTATTGTAGTTAGGTAAGGTTAGGTTAGTTTAGGTTAGGTAAGGTTAGGTTATGTTAGGTAGGTTAGGATAGGATAGTTAGTTTAGGTAGGTTAGTATATGTTAGGTTAGGTAGGGTAGGTTAGTTAAGGTTAGGTTAGGTTAGGTTAGGTTAAAGTTAGGTTAGGTTAGGTAAGTAATTTTGGGTTTAAGGTTTAGGGTAGGTTTGATAGGAAGGATAGGTTAGGTTTAGGTAGGTTAGGTTAGGCTAGGTTAGGTTAGGTAGGTAAGGTTATGTTAGGCTAGGTAAGGTTAGGTTAGGATAGGATATGTTAGTTAGGTTAGGTTAAGTTTAGATTGGGTAAGGTTAGGGGTAGTTTAGTTAGGTTAGGTTAGTGTTAGGTTAGTTAAGTTAGGATGTTTTAAGGTTAGGTAGGTTAGGTTAGTTAAGATAGGTTAGGTTTGTGGTTGTGTGTGTGTGTGAGTGTGTGTGTGGTTGTGTGTGTGTGTGTGTGTGTGTGTGTTTGATGTGTGTGTTTTTGTGTGTGTGTGTGTGTGGTGTCTGTTGTGTGTTGGTGGTCATAGAGTTTTTGTGAATATCTTGACTATAGTGATTAGTGATTTAAGAATGCATTTGTGGATGTGAAATGTGATTTTTTGTGTGTGTTCAGAAGAGGTGTGTTGAGATGGGTGAGTGGATGTGAAGAAAAATGCGGGTTGAGATGGAGAGGGGTATGGGGAGGGTTTAATTAGAAATATGGGGAGATTTTATGAAAATAAAGGAAATGTGTGAATATTTTAAAAGAAATTATAGAATTGAAAAGTTATGATATATGGAAAAAGAATGGGGGGTGTTGAAAAACATGTCGCAATAGTTGGGTATTGATGTGACTTTGTGATGAAATTATTTAAAACGTGAAAAAATTGTGGGTTGTGGGTGATTGTGATTTGTGGGTGTTGTGGGTGATGTGAGTTTGGGTGATGTGGGATGTGTGTGTGTGTGTGTGTGTGTGTGTGGGTGATGTGGGTTGTTGGGTGATGTGGGATGTGGGTGATGTGGGTTTGTGGTGTTGTGGTGTGGGTGACGTGGGTTGTGGGTGGATGTGGGATGTGGGTGATGTGGGTTGTGGGTGGTGTGGGATGTGGGTATGTTTGTCGAACTAGAGGATTGCTGAAAAAGTGGGTTATAAGTTGTGGGTTGTTGTGACTTTTCTAATGAAATAAGTTAAAACGAAGAAAAAATGAGGGTTGTGGAGTGATGTGGGTTGTGGGTGTTGAGGGTGATGGTGAGTTGTGGGTGATGTGGGATGTTGTGTGTGTGTGTGTGTGTGTGTGTGTGTACTCACCTAGTTGTACTCAACCTAGTTGAGGTTGCGGGGGTCGAGTCCGAGCTCCTGCCCCGCCTCTCACTGATCGCTACTAGGTCACTCTCCCTTAGCCGTGATCTTTAATCATACTCTGTCAAAAGCATGTATGGATCCTGCCTCCATACATCGCTTCCCAAACTATTCACTTACTGACTAACACTGTGGCTGAAAGAAATACCTTCCTAACATCCCTGTGATTCTCTGTGTCTTCAGCATCCAACTGGTCCCCTTGTTACTGTTCCAATTCTCTGGAACATCCTATCTTGTCCACCTTGTCAATTCCTCTCAGAATTTTTGTATGTCGTTATCATGTCCCCCCACTCTCCTGTCCTCCAGTGGTCGTCAGTTGATTTCCTTAACCTCTCCTCGTAGGACATACCTCTTAGCTCTGGGACTAGCTTGTTGCAAACCTTTGCACTTTCTCTAGTTTTCTTCACGTGCTTGGCTAGGTGTGGTTCCATACTGGTGCCGCATACTCCAATATGGGCCTAACGTACACGGTGTACAGGTCCCTGAATGTGTGTGTGTGTGTGTGGTGTGTGTGTGTGTTTGTGTGTGGTGTGTGTGTGTGTGTGTGTGTGTGTGTGTGTGTGGTGTGTGTGTGTGTGTGTGTTAGGTGGTCATAGAGTTTTGTGAATATCTTGATTATAGTGATTTTAGAGGATTTGAGATGCATTTGTGGATGTGAAATGTGATTTTTGTGTGTGTTCTGAGAGGTGTGTTGGGAGATGGGTGAGTGGATGTGAAGAAAATGCGAGTGAGATGGAGAGGGGTATGGGGAGGGTTGTAATTAGAAATATGGGGAGATTTTACTTAAATAAAAGGTAAATGTGTGAATATTTTAAAAAGAAATTATAGAATTGAAAGTTATGATATATTGGAAAAAGAATGGAGGGGTGTTGAAACTTGTCGCAATAGTTGTGGTAGTTGATGCGAGTATAATATCGAATTATGTGGATACAAGGAGATGGGTATGGAGAGGATTTTATTAGAATTTTAGTACAGTAGGGAGGAATGTGATTACTTTTTAAGATTCAGTAAAAAAGAAGGGGAAAAAAATGTGAATAAATTGGTAATTGATGAGGAGGTGGGTAATGTAGTCGAATTAGAGATACCGAAAAAGATGACATAAGTGGGTTGTTTTTGAGACTTTTTCTGATGAAATTAGTTAAAACGAGAAAAAATTGTGGGGTTGTTGTGGGATGTGGGTGTTGTGGGTGTATAAGTTGTGGGTGTTGTGACTTTTTCTGATGAAATTAGTTAAAACGAGAAAAAATTGTGGGTTGTGGTGTTGTGGGTTGTGGGTGTTGTGGTGCTGTTGGTTGTGGGTGTTGTGGTGCTGTGGGTTGTGGGTGCTGTGGGTGTTGTGGTTGTTGTGACTTTTCTAATGAAATATTAAACGAGAAAAAATTGTGGGTTGTTGTGACTTTCTGATGAAATTAGTTAAAACGAGAAAAAATTGTGGTTTGTGGGTTTGTGTGGGTGTGGGTGATATGGTTGTGGGTGTTTGGGTGATGTGGTTGTGGGTGATGTGGGTTGTGGGTGTTGTGGGTGTGGGTGATGTGGGTTGTGGGTGATGTGGGATGTGGTGATGTGGGTTGTGGGTGTGTGGATGTGGGTGATGTTTGTCGAACTAGAGATACCGAAAAAGATGTTATAAGTGGGTTGTTGTGACTTTTTCTGATGAAATTAGTTAAAACGAGAAAAATATTGTAGGATGTGGGTGTTGTGAGATGTGGGTGTTGTGGGTTGTGGGTGTTGTGGGATGTGGGTGTTTGTGGTGTTGTTGCCGAACTAGAGATACCGAGAAAGATGTTATAAGTGGGTTGTTGTGACTTTTTCTGATGAAATTAGTTAAAACGAGAAAAATATTGTAAGATGTGGGTGCTGTGGGTTGTGGGTGTTGTGGGTGTTGTGGGTTGTGGGTGTTGTGGGTGTTGTGGTTGTGGGTTGTTGTTGTTGTGACTTCTGATGAAATTAGTTAAAACGAGAAAAAATTGTGGGTTGTGGGTGTTGTGGGTGTTGTGGGGTGTGGGTGAAGTGGGTTGTGGGTGTTGTGGATGTGGGTGTTGTGGGTGTTGTTGTCGAACTAGAGATACCGAAACAGATGTTATAAGTGGGTTGTTGTGACTTTTCTGATGAAATTAGTTAAAACGAGAAAAATATTGTAGGAGATGTGGTGTTGTGGGATGTGGGTGTTGTGGGTTGTGGGGTGTTGTGGGTTGATCTTAGTTTTATGGTGATTTTTGTGGTGTTTTGGAGTGTATTCAGTGGTGTTTTAGTAGTATTCAGTGGTGTATTTGGTAGTACTCAATGGTGTTTTGGAAGTGTTTCAGTGTTGTTTGGAAAATGTTCAAAGGTGTTTTTTTTGAAGGTGTTCAAATGATGTGCAAGAGTACTTATGAAGGTGTTCTGAGAGTATTCAGAGGTGATTTGGGGGTGTTCGAATGATGTTTTTGAGTATTTCAGTGTCTTTTTTTTTTTAGTGATGTTCAAAGTAAAGTGATTGAGTTAGTTTTTGTGATAATGTTGTGAAGTCTGGAGACTGAGGGAGGAGTTTGGAGGGATGAGTTGTAATTTAATGAAATGTGTAAGTGTAGATAAATTAGAGCTGTCAAATCTTATTTGGGAGTATTCAAAATGTTATTTTGGAAGTGTTTCAGTGTTGTTTGGAAATGTTCAAAGGTATTTTTGTGAGTATTCAAATGATTTAAGAGAGTGTTTTGAAGGTGTCCAAAGTGAGGTGTGTGTGCTTATTAACTTTGTAATATGTAAAATTGTGACTAGTGAATTTATCGAAAAGTGGTTATAAGTGTTGTGGTGACTTTCTGATGAAATAGTTAAAACGAGAAAAATTGGGGGTTATGAGTGAAAATTGTGAGGTGTTGGTTGGAGTGTGAGGGTTTGGGAGGAGAGAGAGAAGGTTACTTCGTGGGGGAGTGACCTGAGATGAAATAGTTAAAACGAGAAAAATGTCTAGACTTGTGTTGTAAAGAAATTGTGGATTGTTGTGGGTATTAACGAAAAAAATGTGACTTTCTGATGAAATAGTTAAAACGAGAAAAACTGGGGTTAAGAGTGAAAATGTTTTCCCTATGATGTAGGTACTATATCCCCTTATTAACTTTAATGAACTAAAAGGGTCGACAAGATTCAGCCTGTGTGTGTGTGTGTGGGGGGTCATCGCGTGACGTCAATGTCATAGGGTAAGTGTCCCCTTATTAAGTTTAATGAACTAAAAGGGTCGACAAGATTCAGCTTGTATGTGTGACGTCACTGACCGCCGAGTAAACACCCTTCTTAGTTCATTTGACTTGTTTAGACCTGTAGTAAGCATGCTTACCCCCAGAGGGGGGAATCCAAAAACTTGGTAATATTGAGAAATTTTTGGGGGGTGGGGGGTGAAAGTGGGGCGGGGGGAATTTCGAAAACCCCATAGGGGAATCCAAAAACTTGTATTATCGAGAAATTTTGGGGGTTGGGTGGTGAAAGTCGGAGGGGGAATGGGGGTGGGTGAAAGTGGAGGGGGAACCTATAAAATTTGATCCGAGGAGAGCACAAGAAATTCAAAAAAATTCGAAAAAAATCGCAAAAAATTCGAGGCGCGCGGGCGATCCGTACGACCTGCAGAAGCGCAGCAGAAGGCGCGGGCGGGGGTCGCGAAGGGCGCGGGCGGGGGTCGCGAAGGCGCGGCGGCTCGAGGGCGGGCGCGCGGGCGGGCGCGCGGGCGGGCGCGCGGGCGGGCGCGCGGGCGGGCGCGCGGCGCGACGGGGGTCGCGAAGGGGGGTCGTGGGTGGGGTATGGTTGGGGGGTCAAGGGTGGGGTGGACTCGAGAGCGAGGTCAAGGTCAAGGTCAAACCGGAAGTAACACCTAGTGTGAAAAGGGGATGCCTCAGAAGAAGGCCCTAGACCGGAAGGGTGCGCTCTGTAGAAGGCCCTAAACCGGAAGGGTGCGCTCTGTAGAAGGCCCTAAACCGGAAGGGTGCGCTCTGTAGAAGGCCTAAACCGGAAGGGTGCGCTCTGTAGAAATTATGACTACTTAATATATAATATATAATATATTATATATATAAATAAATATATATATATAAATAATATAATATTTATAATTATAAAAAAAATTTTTTAAATTTTTAT
>NW_026465597.1:0-2500 GCF_026875155.1 Cherax quadricarinatus
AAAAAAAAAAAACAATTGAAGAAAGCCTCCAGTTACATCGTTTACGGTCAGCAACGTTGCCCTAATGTTTCAAAAATGTTTGACAGAAAACTGGCTAAAATATCTACCAGCTCTTCAACTACTATTAGGAACCTGATACAAAAACCCAAGCATGATTCTGGCACAAGTGCAGGAATCTACACTATACCATGTGGGGGGTGTTTACAAAGTATATGTAGGGGAAACAGCCAGAACTCTGGACATTAGGATAGCAGAACACAAAAATGCTTGCAGAAATGATGACCGCAAAAACGCATGTGTTCAACATAGAGACGATGTTGGACACCTCATGAAATTCAATGAAGCTAAACTAGTTATTAAAGAAGACGACTTAAGACGGAGAAAATGCATTGAAGCTGCACTAATTTCTGTCAGTAACACTATAAAGTAAAAATCCGGTAGTTACAGTATTTCAAAATTACTAAGCAAGAGGATATTACCCATCCTGGGAACTGGTGTTACTTGATGCCAGCAGGTCCCTCTCTAACCTCACCTCCTTAGTTCCATTACTACTACTACTACTACTACCACCTCTACCCACGCTTCACCTCACCTGACTCCCACTACTATATATATGTGTGTTTTCTTAGTTTTCTCTGTATTAGGACTGAAGAAGCCACTCGTGGCGAAACGTTTCCTTTAATAAATGTCCTGAACTGTACATAAGTGTCTTTTTCCACAAAGTAGAAATGGGTAAGGAGAGTAGAAGTATGAGGTAATCAGTCCCTCAACCTGGATTCGATGTGTTCAGTCCATCACTCTTGTAGTAAGTGCAGCATAGGGCCAGAGAGGTGGCTTATATACTGCGGTGAGATGAGTTGAAGCAGGAGGATGCGGGATCTTAGTGGGACCTGCCACTAGTGTAAGTAGGTCGTCGTCCAAAGGTTGGGCAAGCGTTGAAGTCTTTGTACCAAGATTCCATGATGTTGCAGTGTCTGCTACCACTACCTAGACCACGTTGTCAGTGCTCACTGTGGTAACTGTCAGTACCTAGACCACGTTGTCAGTGCTCACTGTGATGAATCTCACTACCTAGACCACGTTGTCAGTGCTCACTGTGATGACTGTCAGTACCTAGACCACGTTGTCAATGTTCACTGTGATGACTGTCAGTACCTAGATCACGTTGTCAGTGCTCACTGTGATGATTGTCAGTACCTAGACCACGTTTTTCAGTGCTCACTGTGATGATTGTCAGTACCTAGACCACGTTGTCAGTGCTCACTGTGATGATTGTCAGTACCTAGACCACGTTGTCAGTGCTCACTGTGATGATTGTCAGTACCTAGATCACGTTGTCAGTGCTCACTGTGATGACTGTCAGTACCTAGACCACGTTGTCAATGTTCACTGTGATGACTGTCAGTACCTAGATCACGTTGTCAGTGCTCACTGTGATGATTGTCAGTACCTAGACCACGTTGTCAGTGCTCACTGTGATGATTGTCAGTACCTAGATCACGTTGTCAGTGCTCACTGTGATAACTATCACTACCTAGACCACGTTGTCAGTGCTCATTGTGATAACTATCTCTACCTAGACCACGTTGTCAGTGCTCACTGTGATGACTGTCACTACCTAGACCACGTTGTCAGTGTTCTCTGTAATGACTGCCAGTACCTAAACCACGTTGTCAGTGTTCACTGTGATGACTATCACTACCTAGACCACGTTGTCAGTGCTCACTGTGATGACTGTCACTACCTAGACCACGTTGTCAGTGCTCACTGTGATGACTATCACTACCTAGACCACGTTGCCAGTGCTCACTGTGATGACTGTCAGTATCTAGACCACGTTGTCAGTTCTCACAGTGATGACTGTCAGTACCTAGACCACGTTGTCAGTTCTCACAGTGATGACTGTCAGTAATTAGACCACGTTGTCAGTGCTCACAGTGATGATTGTCAGTACCTAGACCACGTTGTCAGTGCTCACTGTGATGACAGTCAGTACCTAGACCACGTTGTCAGTTCTCACAGTGATGACTGTCAGTACCTAGACCACGTTGTCAGTGCTCACAGTGATGACTGTCAGTACCTAGACCACGTTGTAAGTTCTCACAGTGATGACTGTCAGTACCTAGACCACGTTGTCAGTGCTCACAGTGATGACTGTCAGTACCTAGACCACGTTGTCAGTGCTCCCAGTGATGACTGTCAGTACCTAGACCACGTTGTCAGTTCTCACAGTGATGACTGTCAGTACCTAGACCACGTTGTTTAGTTTCTCACAGTGATGACTGTCAGTACCTAGACCACGTTGTCAGTGCTCACAGTGATGACTGTCAGTACCTAGACCACGTTGTCAGTGCTCACAGTGATGACTGTCAGTTGTGATGAATTGTTTGAAAAACCGACAAGTTGAAGATTGAGACACTTATGCAACAAATGGGAATTTTTATTCAGGAAACGTTTCGCCACACAGTGGCTTCATCAGTTCGATACAAAGTAGAAAGGC
>NW_026465597.1:7500-14063 GCF_026875155.1 Cherax quadricarinatus
AAATAAGGGGGAAACCAAACAAGCCTTGGTTCACCCAAAAGGTTAGAAGGAAAAACCCAAAGGCAGTAATAATGCAAAAAGACCAGAAAAACGAAAAAACCAACGGGAAGAGACCCAGCGGCAAACAAAGTCCATAGCATAAAACCAAGTCTGACCCAAAACTGTTGTACACCCAAAATCAGGGGGAAAAACAACAGCGGGGCCCAGGTAATCGCTGAGGAAGAAAAAAGGGGGATTCACAGAAAACAAACCGAGAAGTATGTAGAGATAACTAGTTTTTAAGGGGAAGTATTCTCAGGGGAAACAGAAAGGACCCCGGAGAGCTAGAATAGGGGGGTACACCAACTAGTGCGGGGACCAATGCACCAACCGAGGAGGAGTGAAGAGGCGCTAAGTAAAACAAAAACCCCAATGGCTTTGGGACCAAAAACACTTCGTGACCTAAAGAGAAGGGCAGAGGTGCTTTTTTGTCCACAAGAACAGCCCTCCAGAAATCTATCGAAACAGGGCGATTCCTGATGTGTGGAAGACAGCAAATATAGTCCATTTTTAAGAAAGGAACAGACATAAGCTTTAAAATTACAGACCATGTCATTGAATGCATTTAGTAAAGTCATGAGAAATTAATCAGGAGAACATGTAAAAGGAATAATTTATACCAACAATGACACGGTTTCAGGGAAAGGGTTTTTTTGTGTCAGAAACTATTGGATTCACGATAAGGTGAAGGAAAAAAGAAAAGAGAGGGTGGGGAATTGAATATTTTCGGACTGCAGAAGGGTTTCAAATCAGTTCCTACAAGAGAGTGCAAAAGCTAGAGGAAAGGCAAGTAAACAGGGGAAAGGGACTGAATGGATCAGAGAATACCACGAATGAAACAAAAAGTCCTGGGCGTGAAGAGGTGTCAGAGTGGGGCCGTGAGATGGCTTCCACAAGGTCAGTTTTAACCCGGTGCGTTTCGGCAAATGTAATGACATGAGGAAGGGATAGACCAAAAGTTTTCCCTTTTTTGAAACGATGTGAACTAATGGGGAGAATTAAAATCGGATGGGGGACATGCAGGTTAAAAAGGGTATTTGGCCAGGCGCAACCTGGTCCAACAAGGGGTTCCGGGGTTTTTTAAAAACCCCCCCTAATTCAAATCTGAAGTTTGGGGAAGGGAAAAAAGATTCACTTGAAGAAAAGGATTTGGGGTGAATTAAACCGAGCAATCTCCTGAGGCTAAATTTTTAAACTAAATAATTGCTTCCGCATCATATGGCTCGGGTACACTTAGGAATGGCGTTTCAACCCCTCAAAAGGAATCGTTTAAAACTCTGTACACCGTTTTAGTCAGTCCATACGACTTTTTTTGGAACCCACAACGGGTCAAGCACGTGATTAAATAAGTGAAAATGCAAATTTTTACAACGGGACTAGTCCCGGACAAGGACATGTCCTAAAAGGAAAATTGGGGGAAATCAAATTTGATAATATTGGAGACGGGAAAGGATGGGGAGATATGATAACGACTTGAAAGATGATAAGACAAATTTCGAGAGGGGGAACAGCAACAAGGGGTCACACATGGGGTTAAAACGAGATGGGGCCAGGGGGGGTTAGGAAGTACCCTTTAATCAAGATTTATCAGGAAAAGGGAAAAATCTGGAGAGGTGTAGTGAAGGCAGGACCAACTTCTTTAGAAGAATGCAAAGAAACTCATGGAGCAGGGGGAAGGGGCCTTGTAGCTTTCCTTCAAAGAAACGAGGGAGGACTTGACGAGTCCTGCAACCGCAAATAATGGGTACAAAAAGAGGAGTACAAAACACCACACACACACACACACACACACATATGTGGCATGCTACATATTTTTCATTTTATTTGGAATTAGTCACACCCCATAAGGCGCCTCTCACCAGAACCGGGTGCTAAGGGTTTAAAAGATCAATAAGGGGCCCCGTTAAACAGCCTTGGTTCATTTGGGGAATCACAGACAAAAACCCCCCAAAGCGAAGCAACTGGTTTACTTGTGCCAAGAACTGACAACTTCCCTAGCGCTGGTTGACACGGTACTTTCCCGGGTTCTGCTTTTGCCATCTTTTTTCACCGTGGGGGTACACTTTCCTATTCCACCCTGTACATATTGTACATAGTTACATGATATATCTGGCAAATTAATCTGGGAAGGAAATAAAGTCTATACATAGCTGATTTTGTTTTCTGCACTTTTTTAATCCCACTAACGACCGATCGCATGCCCTACTATACCTGTTTTGTAATACCACACACTTCCCATCACAGGGAAAGGGAAAAAAGACCGCAGAGGAGTACAGTCAAGGAGGGCCCAAAAACTACAAATCTCACTCAAGGAAAAGGACCATGGGGTGAGTATAACACCGGGCACATCTCCTGAGGCGCACATTAACTAAATAACTGCTGCAGCATATGAGCACCTAGAATAGCACTCCGACATCTCAACAAGGAATAGTGCAGGACTCTGTACACTGTGTATGTCAGGCCTGTATTAGAGTATGCCGCACCAGTTTGGAACCCACACCTAGCCAAGCACGTACGGAAATTAGAGAAAGTGCAAAGGTTTGCAACAAAACTAGTCCCGGAGCTAAGGGGCATGTCCTACGAGGAGAGGTTAAGGGAAATCGACCTAACGACACTGGAGGACAGGAGAGATAGGAGATGATATGATAACGACATATATAATACTGAGAGGAATTGACAAGGTTGACAGAGACAGGATGTTCCAGAGATGGGACACAGTAACAAGGGGTTACAATTGGAAGTTGAAGACTCAGATGAATCACAGAGATAGTAGGACGCATTTCTTCAGTCACAGAGTTGTCAGAAAGTGGAACAGTCTGGGAAGTGATGTAGTGTAGGTAGGATCCATACATAGCTTTAAGAAGAGGTATGATAAAGCTCATAGAGCAAGAAGAGTGACCTAGTAGCAACCAGTGAAGAGGCGGGGCCAGGAGCTGTGACTCGATCCCTGCAACTTCAACAAGTGAGTACCTTCACACCGATCTCAGAGCATATTCGCATTATCCTCACAACACTCAAGAAATACTTATATCTCCCTCACGACGTCCTAACATTATCGCAGTCTCATCATACCCTAAAAACATTCTAAAAATATTCTCTTTCTGAAACCCTAACATTCTCAGATACCCTAACACTCAATCCGGTCTAAAACAGTTACAACCTAAACCCCTATGAGCAATATCAAAACACCTTAACAATATCTTCACAACGCTCTTACAATACCCCAACACCCAAAGAACCTCACTGCACTCTTACACCCTCAACACCTTAACAACATTCTAACAAATTTCTCAAAAACACCTTGACAACACTAACACCCTTACAACACCCTAACACTTCCATCCTCTCCATCCTTACAACCACAGCACTAAGAACACCTGGAGGTTACCTGGAGTCTATATGGGGGGACACCGTCCCAGCGGCCCGGTCCATGATCAGACTGCCGGGTTGACGGCGTGATCCAGGCTGGTGGTGCAAGCTGCAAGCAGTTTAGCTTATGCATCAAGAAGCGACTGATCAAGAAGCGACTTTAAGAACCCATTAAATTCTGTCTTGAAATCACCCAGAGGTTAGTTGGTACTTCCCCCATGAATGAATTGATGACTAATGTTGTAGTCGTCAAACTTAGGCTTAGTTTCAAGTACTTCTAGCAGTTTTGCAGACACAGATGATAAAACAAGTACAATGTATGTGGCCAGCCCTATGCTCACTACCTCCAATAATATATGCTTTATTGTTCATTTATTGAGGAATATAATAACCTATGTGATATGCCAAGATATCTTATTAATGAAAGTAGGATGCCAGACTTATTAAACAGAGTTCTCAAATTTGCTTGCAAGAGACAAGTCAGTTGCAGATATAAATCCAGACGTGCTACTATTAACCGTTTTGGGGAATAGTTCCTAGGTCTTTTGTGTATCCGTATCCCATTTTGTTACCGTCCATAGGATGGAAATAGGGTGCATGATAACCAGTCACTTCGGCGGCAAAACTCTAATCTAACGAAGGGAGGATGTTGAAGACTTTTTTATCCAGTCACAAACAGATCTACCAAAGGATAGAGAATGAGCTCTTCTGTAGATATAAGCCTTGGTAACTGATACCAAAAATTGGTTTATAAAGACGCTTGAGCAATCACTAAAAGAAAATTTATTAGCAAACGTTTCGGTCCTGGGACTTTTACCACTTCTAAAACACAGAAGTTGAAAATAACAGTATATACAGGCAGAATGTGAGGTGTGAGTGACTCATAGTGACTTGAAAAATGCAAGTGAACTTTTTGGAATGAGGTCTGATGAACAATGAGATCACTTGATTGTAGTATTGAGAGGTACTTTGGATTTTGCCAGGGTTGTGTTCCATGGTGTCGCTGATTGCGATTAGTGGGGGTTTCTAGACACCGTCGGCGTCTAAGATCGGCGTCTAAGGAAGGGTTGTGCCTCATTCCATTCATCAGATTTCCAGTGTAGTTTCTATGGAGGACACAGGTGTAGTTTAAGTCGTCCCTGTTGCAGACGTTTCGATGTTCATTTTAGGCGGACCGAAAGATTTCTACCTATTTTCTCTACACATTTCTTGGGACAGTATCCACAGGGATACTGTCTGTGGAAGTTAGATTTGTTGAGGATGGCTTGTGCCTTGAGTCTGCAGTCTCGGATGAAGAAAGAAGAAAACTGAAGAAGCCTGAAGGCTACATTCCTTTTCAAGAAAACAAGGGCTGAAGATGCGAAGGGCTCTCAAGAAGAGGGCAATAATGACATGATTTTTAGTGCGGGTGTCATGGTGTGAACGCTGTCCATCCATAAGTAAAGTTTACACTGGAACGCGAAAAAGACGGCCAACTTCCTTTCCTCGACATCCTCCTGTGCAGGTCTCGCGACAACGAAAACCTCCTCTTCAAAGTGTATAGAAAACCTCCCAACCAAGATTGCCTTATAAACTTCTATTCACACCAAGACACCTGCACTGAAAGAGGAATCCTTACTACCCTCTTCTTGAGAGTTTCTTCACAGCTCCAGCTATTGTTTCCTTAAAGAAGAATGTTTACATAACATAACCTTTACACGTCTACAGTTTCCA
This sequence comes from Cherax quadricarinatus, assembly GCF_026875155.1. Lineage (NCBI taxonomy): Eukaryota > Metazoa > Arthropoda > Malacostraca > Decapoda > Parastacidae > Cherax > Cherax quadricarinatus. Next base: position 12,622 of record NW_026465597.1, read on the forward strand.
TCTTTCTTTATTCGGGATTGCAGACTCAAGGCACAAGCTATCTTCAACAAATCCCCACAGTTCATATTGCTTCCATGTGGTGATGCTGCCAAAAATGCATGCCAAGTACTTCCCAGAAGCAATATCAATATTTCCACTGTAAATTCATCCTCTATCAAAGACCTCACTGTGAAATATATTCCCTCTCTCTTAACTTCCATAGCAGGCGTTTGCATCATACCCTGTGGATACTGTCCCAAGAAATATGTAGAAAAAACAGGCAGAAATCTTTCGGTCCACCTAAATAAACATCGACACGTCTGCAACAGGGGCGACTTCAAATACGTCTGTGTCCTCCTCAGAGACTCTATGGGACATTTGATGAACTCGAATGAGGCACACCTCATCCTTACTGAACATGATCCTAGACGCCGAAGATGTTTAGAAGCGTCGCTGACTGCAATCACTGAAACCATGGAATATAACACTAGAAATTACAAAATTTTAAAAACACTGGCATATGTGATACTCAACGAAGCAAAACCCAACCTTCCTCACAACACCAGAATCATGTGACCTCATTATTTACTTGACTTCACCCCAGTAAGCTTTCACATGCATTTTTCAGGCCATTATGTCACTCACGCCCCACTTTCTGCCTAGATATACTAGTATTTTCAAGCTCTCTGTGTTGGAGTGACTTGAAGAGTCAGATGAAGTGTGTTGATGCTAATTCCTTGGGCAGACTATAAGCAGGTAGGACAAATTTATGCTTAGATGTCTTGTATTAGAGAAAAACTTACTTAGCATTGGCCATTAGACCTGCTGCAGTTTTCTCCATACTATAAATTGCCATACGGGATAATGATGAATTTTCCCGGCAAGAGCCTCGTCTATGCTGGTCTGACTGAAATTATGGGATATGTTGATGAAGGATAATTTTATGGTCCTGCATCTCTGGGTGTCTTTCTCCTTGGTGATGAATCGTGTTTCTTGTATTACTTAAATGGGTATAGTAATCTAGGTGTAAAGCATAAGCGATCTTCAAGTCGTCCATTTGGCTAGCATACCGGTGTTCAGAAATGCGCGTGTGGAGGTATGTGGCTATTTCATTCACATATATAACATCATAATCGCAAGAGATTGTGTACACCCTTGCAGTGGGTTGATCCTGTTGTTAGTGTACCTTACTGGCGATATCCTTGACTATAGTGGAGGCAGTGATGGCTACTTGGAATTTGGTGTAAAATAGGATGTTGTAGACGTGTTTGGCAATGAAGTTGCTAAGAAGTACTACGTTTCTTCTTTCGGTGGTAAACTTTGTTCAGAGTTTGGTGTCCATGTTTCAGGGTTTGCTAGAACAGAACAATGGAAATCCAAAGTGTGTTGAAAAAGAATTTTTAAAAGGGGAACGGTAAAACCAACACACAGTTTAACGAGATTTAAACAAAAGGGTGAAAAAA
>NW_026465598.1:0-13020 GCF_026875155.1 Cherax quadricarinatus
GTTTTTTTGTGATGTAACGTGAGGTGTAGTCTTGTTGTATGTAACTGTGAGGTTATCTTGTTGTGATGTGACTGTGAGGGGTAGTATTTTTACTAACTGTGAGGGTATCTTGTTTGATTGACTGTGAGGTGTAGTCTTGTTTTTGATGTGACTGTGAGGGGTAGTCTTGTTGTGATTTTGACTGTGAGGTGTAAATCTTGTTGTGACGTAACTGTGAGGTGTAGTCTTGTTGTGATGTGACTGTGAGGGGTAGTCTTGTTGTGACGTAACTGTGAGGTTGAGTCTTGTTGTGACGTAACTGTGAGGTGTAGTCTTTTTGTGACGTAACTGTGAGGTGTAGTCTTGTTGTGATGTAACTGTGAGGTGTAGTCTTGTTGTTATGTAACTGTGAGGTGTAGTCTTGTTGTGACGTAACTGTGAGGTGTAGTCTTGTTGTGACGTAACTGTGAGGTGTTGTCTTGTTGTGATGTAACTGTGAGGTGTAGTCTTGTTGTGATGTAACTGTGAGGTGTAGTCTTGTTGTGACGTAACTGTGAGGTGTAGTCTTCTTGTGATGTGACTTTGAGGTGTAGTCTTGTTGTGATGTGACTGTGAGGTGTAGTCTTGTTTGTGACGTAACTGTGAGGTGTAGTCTTGTTGTGATGTGACTGTGAGGTGTAGTCTTGTTGTGATGTGACTGTGAGGTGTAGTCTTGTTGTGATGTGACTGTGAGGTGTAGTCTTGTTGTGATGTGACTGTGAGGTGTAGTCTTGCTGTGATGTGACTGTGAGGTGTAGTCTTGTTGTGACGTAACTGTGACAATACCTGTCAGAATACTAACTGATCCTCCACCTGGGGGATCAGTTAGTATTGTGACAGGTGAAGGATCAGTTAGTGGTGTCACAGGTGAAGGATCAGTTAGTGGCGTCACAGGTGGAGGATCAGTGAGTGGTGTGACAGGTGGAGGATCAGTGAGTGGTGTCACAGGTGGAGGATCAGTGAGTGGTGTCACAGCTGGAGGATCAGTTAGTATTGTCACAGGTGGAGGATCAGTTAGTGGTGTCACAGGCGGAGGATCAGTTAGTGGTGTCACAGGCGGAGGATCAGTTAGTGGTGTCACAGGCGGAGGATCAGTTAGTGGTGTCACAGGTGGGGGATCAGTTAGTGGTGTCACAGGTGGAGGATCAGTTAGTGGTGTCACAGGTGGAGGATCAGTTAGTGGTGTCACAGGCGGAGGATCAGTTAGTGGTGTCACAGGTGGGGGATCAGTTAGTGGTGTCACAGGTGGAGGATCAGTTAGTGGTGTCACAGGTGGAAGATCAGTTAGTGGTGTCACAGGTGGAGGATCAGTGAGTGGTGTCACAGGTGGAGGATCTGTTAGTATTGTCACAGGTGAAGGATCAGTTAGTGGTGTCACAGGCGGAGGATCAGTTAGTGGTGTCACAGGTGGGGGATCAGTTAGTGGTGTCACAGGTGGAGGATCAGTTAGTGGTGTCACAGGCGGAGAATCAGTTAGTGGTGTCACAGGCGGAGGATCAGTTAGTGGTGTCACAGGTGGAGGATCAGTTAGTGGTGTCACAGGTGGGAGATCAGTTAGTGGTGTGACAGGTGGGGGATCTGTTAGTGGTGTCACAGGTGGAGGATCAGTTAGTATTGTCACAGGTGGAGGATCAGTTAATGGTGTCACAGGTGGGGGATCAGTCAGTGGTGTCACAGGTGGTGGATCAGTTAGTGGTGTCACAGGTGGAGGATCAGTTAGTGGTGTCACAGGCGGAGAATCAGTTAGTGGTGTCACAGGCGGAGGATCAGTTAGTGGTGTCACAAGTGGGGGATCAGTTAGTGGTGTCACAGGTGGAGGATCAGTTAGTGGTGTCACAGAGTGAGGATCAGTTAGTGTTGTGACAGGTGGAGGAGCAGTTAGTGGTGTCACAGGCGGAGGATCAGTTAGTGGTGTCACCGGTGGGGATCAGTTAGTGGTGTCACAGGTGGAGGATCAGTTAGTGGTGTCACAGGCGGAGAATCAGTTAGTGGTGTCACAGGCGTAGGATCAGTTTGTGGTGTCACAGGTGGAGGATCGGTTAGTGGTGTCACAGGTGGGAGATCAGTTAGTGGTGTGACGGGTGGGGGATCTGTTAGTGGTGTCACAGGTGGAGGATCAGTTAGTATTGTCACAGGTGGAGGATCAGTTAGTGGTGTCACAGGTGGGGGATCAGTTAGTGGTGTCACAGGTGGGGGATCAGTTAGTGGTGTCACAGGTGGAGGATCAGTTAGTGGTGTCACAGGCGGAGAATCAGTTAGTGGTGTCACAGGCGGAGGATCAGTTAGTGGTGTCACAGGTGGGGGATCAGTTAGTGGAGTCACAGGTGGTGGATCAGTTAGTGGTGTCACAGGCGAAGAATCAGTTAGTGGTGTCACAGGCGGTGGATCAGTTAGTGTGTCACAGGCGGAGGATCAGTTAGTGGTGTCACATGTGGGAGATCAGTTAGTTGTGTCTCAAGGTGGAGGATCAGTTAGGGTGTCACTGGTGGGGGATCAGTTAGTGGTGTCACAGGTGGAGGATCAGTTAATGGTGTCACAGGTGGAGATCAGTTAGTGGTGTCACAGGTTGTTGAGATCAGTTAGTGGTGTCACAGGTGGAGGATCAGTTAGTGGTGTCACAGGTGGAGGATCAGTTAGTGGTGTCACAGGGAGGATCAGTTAGTGGTGTCACAGGTGGAGGATCAGTTAGTGGTGTCACAGGTGGAGGTTAAGTTAGTGGTATCACAGGTGGAGGATCAGTTAGTGGTGTTACAAGTGGGGGATCAGTTAGTAGTGTCACAGGTGGAGGATCAGTTAGTGGTGTTGCAGTGGGGGATCAGTTAGTAGTGTCACAGGTGGAGGATCAGTTAGTGGTGTCACAGGTGGGAGATCAGTTAGTGGTGTCACAGGTGGAGGATCAGTTAGTGGTGTCACAGGTGGAGGATCAGTTAGTGGTGTCACAGGTGGGAGATCAGTTAGTGGTGTCACAGGTGGAGGATCAGTTAGTGGTGTCACAGGTGGAGGATCAGTTAGTGGTGTCACAGGTGGGAGATCAGTTAGTGGTGTCACAGGTGGAGGATCAGTTAGTGGTGTCACAGGTGATGTGACTGTGAGGTGTAGTCTTGTTGTTGTGATGTAACTGTGAGGTGTAGTCTTGTTGTGGTGTGACTGTGAGGTGTAGTCTTGTTGTGATGTGACTGTGAGGTGTAGTCTTGTTGTTGTGATATAACTGTGAGGTGTAGTCTTGTTGTGATGTAACTGTGAGGTGTAGTCTTGTTGTGATGTAACTGTGAGGTGTAGTCTTGTTGTGATGTGACTGTGAGGTGTAGTCTTGTTGTGATGTGACTGTGAGGTGTAGTCTTGTTGTTGTGATATAACTGTGAGGTGTAGTCTTGTTGTGATGTGACTGTGAGGTGTAGTCTTGTTGTGATGTAACTGTGAGGTGTAGTCTTGTTGTGATGTGACTGTGAGGTGTAGTCTTGTTGTTGTGATGTAACTGTGAGGTGTAGTCTTGTTGTGATGTGACTGTGAGGTGTAGTCTTGTTGTGATGTGACTGTGAGGTGTAGTCTTGTTGTGATGTGACTGTGAGGTGTAGTCTTGTTGTGATGTGACTGTGAGGTGTAGTCTTGTTGTGATGTGACTGTGAGGTGTAGTCTTGTTGTGATGTGACTGTGAGGTGTAGTCTTGTTGTGATGTAACTGTGAGGTGTAGTCTTGTTGTGATGTGACTGTGAGGTGTAGTCTTGTTGTGATGTGACTGTGAGGTGTAGTCTTGTTGTTGTGATGTGACTGTGAGGTGTAGTCTTGTTGTTGTGATGTAACTGTGAGGTGTAGTCTTGTTGTGATGTAACTGTGAGGTGTAGTCTTGTTGTGATGTGACTGTGAGGTGTAGTCTTGTTGTGACGTAACTGTGAGGTGTAGTCTTGTTGTGACGTAACTGTGAGGTGTAGTCTTGTTGTGATGTAACTGTGAGGTGTAGTCTTGTTATGATGTAACTGTGAGGTGTAGTCTTGTTGTGACGTAACTGTGAGGTGTAGTCTTGTTGTGACGTAACTGTGAGGTGTTGTCTTGTTGTGATGTAACTGTGAGGTGTAGTCTTGTTGTGATGTAACTGTGAGGTGTAGTCTTGTTGTGACGTAACTGTGAGGTGTAGTCTTGTTGTGATGTGACTTTGAGGTGTAGTCTTGTTGTGATGTGACTGTGAGGTGTAGTCTTGTTGTGACGTAACTGTGAGGTGTAGTCTTGTTGTTGTGATGTGACTGTGAGGTGTAGTCTTATTGTGATGTGACTGTGAGTGTAGTCATTGTTGTGATTGACTGTGAGGTGTAGTCTTGTTGTGATGTGACTGTGAGGTGTAGTCTTGCTGTGATGTGACTGTGAGGTGTAGTCTTGTTGTGACGTAACTGTGACAATACCTGTCAGAATACTAACTGATCCTCCACCTGGGGGATCAAGTTTAGTATTGTGACAGGTGAAGGATCAGTTAGTGATGTCACAGGTGAAGGATCAGTTAGTGGCGTCACAGGTGGAGGATCAGTGAGTGGTGTGACAGGTGGAGGATCAGTGAGTGGTGTCACAGGTGGAGGATCAGTGAGTGGTGTCACAGGTGGAGGATCAGTTAGTATTGTCACAGGTGGAGGATCAGTTAGTGGTGTCACAGGCGGAGGATCAGTTAGTGGTGTCACAGGCGGAGGATCAGTTAGTGGTGTCACAGGCGGAGGATCAGTTAGTGGTGTCACAGGTGGGGGATCAGTTAGTGGTGTCACAGGTGGAGGATCAGTTAGGTGTCACAGGCGGAGAATCAGTTAGTGGTGTCACAGGTGGGGGATCAGTTAGTGGTGTCACAGGTGGAGGATCAGTTAGTGGTGTCACAGGCAGAGGATCAGTTAGTGGTGTCACAGGTGGGGGATCAGTTAGTGGTGTCACAGGTGGAGGATCAGTTAGTGGTGTCACAGGTGGAGGATCAGTTAGTGGTGTCACAGGTGGAGGATCAGTGAGTGGTGTCACAGGTGGAGGATCAGTTAGTATTGTCACAGGTGAAGGATCAGTTAGTGGTGTCACAGGCGGAGGATCAGTTAGTGGTGTCACAGGTGGGGGATCAGTTAGTGGTGTCACAGGTGGAGGATCAGTTAGTGGTGTCACAGGCGGAGAATCAGTTAGTGGTGTCACAGGCGGAGGATCAGTTAGTGGTGTCACAGGTGGAGGATCAGTTAGTGGTGTCACAGGTGGGAGATCAGTTAGTGGTGTGACAGGTGGGGGATCTGTTAGTGGTGTCACAGGTGGAGGATCAGTTAGTATTGTCACAGGTGGAGGATCAGTTAATGGTGTCACAGGTGGGGGATCAGTCAGTGGTGTCACAGGTGGTGGATCAGTTAGTGGTGTCACAGGTGGAGGATCAGTTAGTGGTGTCACAGGCGGAGAATCAGTTAGTGGTGTCACAGGCGGAGGATCAGTTAGTGGTGTCACAAGTGGGGGATCAGTTAGTGGTGTCACAGGTGGAGGATCAGTTAGTGGTGTCACAGAGTGAGGATCAGTTAGTGTTGTGACAGGTGGAGGAGCAGTTAGTGGTGTCACAGGCGGAGGATCAGTTAGTGGTGTCACCGGTGGGGGATCAGTTAGTGGTGTCACAGGTGGAGGATCAGTTAGTGGTGTCACAGGCGGAGAATCAGTTAGTGGTGTCACAGGCGGAGGATCAGTTTGTGGTGTCACAGGTGGAGGATCGGTTAGTGGTGTCACAGGTGGGAGATCAGTTAGTGGTGTGACGGGTGGGGGATCTGTTAGTGGTGTCACAGGTGGAGGATCAGTTAGTATTGTCACAGGTGGAGGATCAGTTAGTGGTGTCACAGGTGGGGGATCAGTTAGTGGTGTCACAGGTGGGGGATCAGTTAGTGGTGTCACAGGTGGAGGATCAGTTAGTGGTGTCACAGGCGGAGAATCAGTTAGTGGTGTCACAGGCGGAGGATCAGTTAGTGGTGTCACAGGTGGGGGATCAGTTAGTGGAGTCACAGGTGGTGGATCAGTTAGTGGTGTCACAGGCGAAGAATCAGTTAGTGGTGTCACAGGCGGTGGATCAGTTAGTGGTGTCACAGGCGGAGGATCAGTTAGTGGTGTCACATGTGGGAGATCAGTTAGTTGTGTCTCAGGTGGAGGATCAGTTAGTGGTGTCACTGGTGGGGGATCAGTTAGTGGTGTCACAGGTGGAGGATCAGTTAATGGTGTCACAGGTGGAGGATCAGTTAGTGGTGTCACAGGTTGGAGATCAGTTAGTGGTGTCACAGGTGGAGGATCAGTTAGTGGTGTCACAGGTGGAGGATCAGTTAGTGGTGTCACAGGTGGAGGATCAGTTAGTGGTGTCACAGGTGGAGGATCAGTTAGTGGTGTCACAGGTGGAGGTTAAGTTAGTGGTATCACAGGTGGAGGATCAGTTAGTGGTGTTCCAAGTGGGGGATCAGTTAGTAGTGTCACAGGTGGAGGATCAGTTAGTGGTGTTGCAAGTGGGGGATCAGTTAGTAGTGTCACAGGTGGAGGATCAGTTAGTGGTGTCACAGGTGGGAGATCAGTTAGTGGTGTCACAGGTGGAGGATCAGTTAGTGGTGTCACAGGTGGAGGATCAGTTAGTGGTGTCACAGGTGGGAGATCAGTTAGTGGTGTCACAGGTGGAGGATCAGTTAGTGGTGTCACAGTGGAGGATCAGTTATGGTGTCACAGGTGGGAGATCAGTTAGTGGTGTCACAGGTGGAGGATCAGTTAGTGGTGTCACAGGTGGAGGATCAGTTAGTGGTGTAAAAGGTGGGGGATCAGTTAGTGGTGTCACAAGTGGAGGATCAGTTAGTGCTGTGACAGGTGGAGGATCAGTTAGTGTTGTCACAAGTGGAGGATCAGTTAGTGCTGTGACAGGTGGAGGATCAGTTAGTGGTGTGACAGGTGGAGGATCAGTTAGTGGTGTGACTGGTGGGGGATCAGTTAGTGGTGTGACAGGTGGGGGATCAGTTAGTGGTGTGACAGGTGGAGGATCAGTTAGTGGTGTCACAGGTGGAGGATCAGTTAGTTGTGTGACATGTGGAGGATCAGTTAGTGGTGTGACAGGTGGAGGATCAGTTAGTGGTGTGAAAGGTGGGGGATCAGTTAGTGGTGTGACAGGTGGGGAATCAGTTAGTTGTGTGACAGGTGGGGGATCAGTTAGTGGTGTCACAGGTGGAGGATCAGTTAGTGGTGTCCCAGTGGAGGATCAGTTAGTGGTGTCACAGGTGGGGGATCAGTTAGTTGTGTGACAGGTGGAGGATCAGTTAGTGGTGTGACAGGTGGGGGATCAGTTAGTGGTGTCACAGGTGGGGATCAGTTAGTGGTGTCACAGGTGGAGGATCAGTTAGTGGTGTCACAGGTGGGGGATCAGTTAGTGGTGTCACAGGGGGGGATCAGTTAGTGGTGTCACAGGTGGAGGATCAGTTAGTGGTGTCACAGGTGGAGGATCAGTTAGTGGTGTCACAGGTGGAGGATCAGTTAGTGGTGTCACAGGTGGAGGATCAGTTAGTGGTGTCACAGGTGGGGGATCAGTTAGTGGTGTCACAGGTGGAGGATCAGTTAGTGGTGTGACAGGTGAAGGATCAGTTAGTGGTGTGACAGGTCGGGGATCAGTTAGTTGTGTGATAGGTGGAGGATCAGTTAGTGGTGTGACAGGTGGGGGATCAGTTAGTGGTGTGACAGGTGGGGAATCAACTAGTAGTGTCACAGGTGAAGGATCAGTCAGTGGTGTCACAGGTGGAGGATCAGTTAGTGGTGTCACAGGTGGAGGATCAGTTAGTGGTGTCACAGTCGGAGGATCAGTTAGTGGTGTGACAGGTGGGGGATCAGTTAGTGGTGTGACAGGTGGGGGATCAGTTAGTGGTGTCACAGGTGGGGGATCAGTTAGTGGTGTCACAGGTGGGGGATCAGTTAGTGGTGTCACAAGTGGAGGATCAGTTAGTGGTGTCACAAGTGGAGGATCAGTTAGTGGTGTGACAGGTGGGGGATCAGTTAGTGGTGTCACAGGTGGGGGATCAGTTAGTGGTGTCACAGTGGGGGATCAGTTAGTGGTGTCACAGGTGGGGGATCAGTTAGTGGTGTCACAGGTGGGGATCAGTTATTGGTGTCAGAGGTAATGTTATGAGTGAGAGGTTTCAGGGTTAGGGAGAGGGACTGTTAGGTAACACTGGTGTTGTCACTGCACTGGTGTTGTAACTGCAGTGGTGTTGTCACTGCACTAGGTGAGGTACTTACATTGTCAACATCGAGTTTAGGTGTTGGGTCGACACGAGGGCAGGATCCCCACCCCCACTTATGTGCCGACACAGTGCTGGCTGCCACACACACCCACACCAGCATCCTCACCGCCTCCACCACTACAAGCAACACACAAAAATAAATAAATAACTAAATAAATAAATAAATTATATATGTGTAGAATATAGTATGACAGTGTGTCCTAACTAGTTAGGTTAGTGCCCATTCTCAGTTATTGTGGGCTCCAGACTGGGAACCTGCCACGTCATTCCTAATACCTGAAATAACACATGCATAACTCTGCTCTTACATTGGGCAGTGTGTCGATAGACGGTGGCAACTGTAGGTCTCTGGTGAAGGTATGTAGCTATCCCATGATAGCTACATGTAGATATCCATGAGATATCCATGTAGATATCCCATGAGCCGGTGGATACACCAGAATATACCTTTCGTCTCACTGCAACTGTCTCGTAGTATACCGATATATAAGCTTCATACAGGTCCGTCGGATAGTTAATTGCGCCCGCGACTCACTGTGGTTTTCTGTGACAAACATTTGAACTCTTTTTCCAGGGCCACTCAAGGGCTGGCTGCAACGAGTGCCCAGCTTATATTTGTGCAGGATGCGTGTAGAACCTAAGCTGAATTCTGTAATATCCTCTAACTTAGCTTAAATATTTATAAACATAGTAAACTGTAAAAAGTATTGTAAAAGTGATAATGAAGGTTGGCTCGGCCATAACCAACGTGGCAGCTCGACGCCCGAACTTTCTCCCACCAACTGAGGACATGGTTTAACCGGTTTTCGAGAAATCAATCGAATCTTTCCACAATTTATATATACTTAACAATTCGCAAAGAGGCGAACATTAAACAAACATTTTCTCTCAGTCCACAGCAGGACTCGAACCCGCACAAACTGTATGAAAGTACACAACCCTGTCCCACTCAGCCAGATTTAACTTTTTATCATATAATATAAAATAATAATAATAATAATAATAATAATAATAATAATAAAATAGATAATAACAATAATATCTTTATTTACTATAAGTACATGTACAAGGTATACACATCTAGCCGACATCAGTCACATACTACTATATAGAAAGCCACTTGATATGCAGACAATAGCTCCGCAAATTAGGTCGTTTCGTCCCAGATGCGACCCACACCAAGTCCACTAACACCCAGTGATGGGTAACAGAGACAACAGTTGTAGGCAAACGTCCGCATGTTCCCAACCTTTCGCCGAACTGAACCCAGACCCTCACAGTGTGGAAGCCAGAACTTTTGCCCCCGGCCATGAGAGGTGCTGGGGAGGTTTCTAGTGGTGCAGGGGAGTTATATAGTGGTGCTGGGGAGGTTATATAGTGCGCGTCCTTGGGAGTTATATAGTGGTGCCAGGGGAGGTTATAATAGTGTGCTGGAGGTTATATATGGAACAGGGTAGGTATTATAGTGGTGCTGGGGATCGTTATATAGTGGGAGCTGGGAGGTTATAATCGTCGACGGTGCTCGGGAGTATGTAGTGGTGCTGGGGAGTTATATAGTGGAACTGGGAGGTTTATAACTGGTGCTGGGGAGGTTATGTAGTGGTCTGGGGATGTTATATAGTGGTTGCTGGGGAGAGTTATATAGTGGAACTGGGGAGTTAATATAGTGGAACCTGGGGAGGTTATTAGTGGCTGCTGGGGAGGTTATATAGTGGTGCTTGGGAGGTTATAATAGTGGAACTGGGGAGTTATATAGTGGTGCTGGTGACGTTATATATTGGTTCTGTGGGGAGGTTAAATAGTGGTGCTGGGAGGTTATATAAGTGGTGCTGGGGACTTATTATAGTTGTGCTGGGGAGGTTATATAGTGTTGCTGGGAGTTTATATAGTGGTGCCTGGGAGGTTATACTAGTGCAGCAGGGGAGGGTTATTAAAATGTGCTGGGGGAGGTTATATGTGGTGCTGGGAACTTATATAGTGGTGCTGGGGAGGTTATATAGTGGTGCTAGGGGAGCTATCACTGTGCTGGGGAGACATTAAATAGTGGTGCTGGAGGCTTATATAGTGTTGCAGGGGAGCATATATAGTGGTGCGTGGGGAGGTTATATAGTGGTGCAGGGGAGGTATATAGTGGGTGCTTGGGGAGTTATATATGGTGCAGGGAGGGTTATATAAATAAGTGGTGCTGGGGAGGTTCTATATAGGTGCTGGGAGGTTATATAGTGTGCTGGGGAGTATATAGTGTGCTGGGGTTTTATATAGTGGTGCTGGAGGTATATAGTGTGCTGAGAGGAGGTTATAATTCAAGTGGTGAGCTGGGAGGTTATATTAGTGGTGCTGGGGAGGTTATATCTCAGTGGTGCTGGGAGGTATATAGTGGTCTTGGAGGAGTTATATAGCGGTCCTGGGGAGGAGAGATATATAGCGGAGCATGGGAGGTGTATATAGTGAGTGCTGAGGGCAGGATAATATAGTGGTGCTGGGGAGGTATATAGTGGTTGCTGGGGAGGTTATATAGTGGTGCTGTGAGGTTATATAGTGGTGCTGTGGGGAGGTTATATAGTGGTGTTGGGGAGTGTTATAGAGTGGTGCTGGTGGAGGTTAAATAGATGGAGCCTGGAGGTTATAGATAGTTGTGCTGGGAGGTTATAAAGTGGTGCTGGGGAGGGTTTATATAGTGGACGCTGAGGAGGTTATATAGTTGTGCTGGGAGTATATAGTGGTGCTGGGGAGTTTATATAGTGGTGCTGGGGCAGGGTTGGAGTGGCAGGGTTATAAAGTGGTGCTGGGGAGGTTATATAGTGCGGTGCTGGGGACGTTATATAGTGGTGCAGGAGGTAGGTATATAGTTGGTGCTGGGAGGTTATATTAGTGGTGCTGGGGAGAGTTATATAGTGGTGCTGGGGAGTTAAATCAGTGGGTGCTGGGGAGGATATATATTGTGCTGGTGGAGTTATGTAGTGGAGCAGGGAGGGTTTATATAGTGGTGCTGGGGAGGTTAAATAGTGGGTGCATAGGGAGGATATATAGTTGTTGCTGGGGAGTGCGCACTATATAGTGGACAGCTGGGAAGGTTATATAGATGGTGGCTGGGGACGGTTATATAGTGAGACTCGGGGAGTTAATATAGTGGCTGCTGGAGGTTATATAGTGGTGCTTGGGGAGGTTTATACAGCTGGTGCTGGGAGGTTACTATAATTGCAGGCTGGGGATGTTTCATGAGTAGTTGGTGCTGGGAGGTTATATAGTGGTGCTGAGGGGAGGTTATACTAGTGTGGCTTGGGGAGGTTATATAGTTGGTGTCTGGGGAGGTTATGTATTCGTGCTGGGAGTTATAAAGCGCTGGGAGGTTTTTATACTAGTGGTGCTGGGGATGTTATATAGTGGTGCTGGGATGTTATATAGTGGTGCTGGGGAGGTTATATATTGGTGTTGGGAGGTTATATAGTGGTGCTGGGGAGGTTATATAGTGGTGCTGGGGAGGTTATATAGTGGTGCTGGGGAGGTTATATAGTGGTGCTGGGGAGGTTATATAGTGGTGCTGGGGAGGTTATATAGTGGTGCTTGGGAGGTTATATAGTGGTGCTGGAGGTTATATAGTGGTGTAGGTTATATTAGTAATAATGTGGGACAAAACTGAAGCTCCCGGATGCTGGTGCAATTTTTTCGGGGAAGTAATTAAGTCAACCTCCCTCCCTTCCTCATCCCTTCCTCCCTCCCTTCCTCCCTCCCTCCCTCCCTAACTCTCTCGCTCCCTCCCTTCCTCCCTCCCTCCCTCCCTCCCTCCATCCCTAACTCTCTCGCTCCCTCCCTTCCCTCCCTCCCTCCCTCCCTCCCTCCATCCCAACTCTCTCGCTCCCCCCTTCCTCCCTCCCTCCCTCCCTCCCTCCATCCCTAACTCTCTCGCTCCCTCCCTTCCTCCCTCTTCCATCACTACCTCCCTCCCTCCCTGCGTCCCTCTCCCTCCCTCCCTTCCTCCCTCCCTTCCCTCCCTCCCTCCCTCCCTCCCTCAGGATATCCAGGTATCCTGAAGATTAATTTAAGATATCCAGATATCCTGAAGATTAATTTAAGATAACAAGGTATCCTGAATATTAATTTAGGATATCCAGGTATCCTGAAGACTAATTTAGGATATCCAGGTATCCTGAAGATTAATTTAGGATATCCAGGTATCCTGAAGATTAATTTAGGATATCCAGGGATCCTGAAGATTAATTTAGGATATCCAGGTATCCTGAAGATAAAGTAAGGTGCGGCTTCCACAGTAATTAAGAGAATTAGTTATATAATGGAAATGAACTCAAGACAAATTATTCTGTTAACTTCAACACGCAGGATATATGTTGGGTTATCCTGGATAATCTACACATATGTTGGGTTATCCTGGATAATCTACACATATGTTGGGTTATCCTGGATAATCTACACATATGTTGGGTTATCCTGGATAATCTACACATATGTTGGGTTATCCTGGATAATCTACACATATGTTGGGTTACCCTGGATAATCTACACATATGTTGGGTTATCCTGGATAATGTACACATATGTTGGGTTATCCTGGATAATGTACACATATGTTGGGTTACCCTGGATAATCTACACATATGTTTTTTTTACCCTGGATAATCTACACATATGTTGGGGGTTTCCCGGATAAAGTACACATATGTTGCGTTTTCCTATAATGTACACAAAGGGGGGGGTTTACCCTGGGTAAACTCACAAATTTTTGGGTTCCCCGGAAAAGAAAAAG